>DWAJ01002613.1:0-16965 GCA_018238005.1 Eurema mandarina
TTATATATGATAGTTATTGTAACAAGCAGATGAATCATATAAGATTTTTTTAAATGAAAAGCCTGACGGAATTTTCCACCCTTGGGGGTGAAATATTTTCTTCAAATTCGCATGAAACCACCCTTTTGATAATACTTATTCAACAAAAAAATGAACGGCGGAGATATTGCGTATAAAAAGTTCATCCCCAATTTTTATGGTTATGAGGTATTACCTATACGCCGAAAAAAGATTTGTTCAAATCGGTTCATAATTGGCGGAGTTATCGCGTAACAAACATAGACAAAAAAACATACGGGTCGAATTAAGAACCTCCTCCTTTTTGAAGTCGATTGAAAAATAGCTATACTTATTATTATTTACACAACAATTTTATTTATAGTACATTAATACATATTTGCCAGGTTCATTTTAAGCAGTTTACTTTAAAACTCGCAAAACTTATTACCCGCTAAGGATTCTATTTCTTAATAACTACTAGTGGTATAAAATGGTAAAACTTAGTGCTTATGTTTTTAAAAACTAGCTGTGTCCCAAGCTATCTCATGCTAAAAACGTCGTGTACAACAAAGTATAGGTAATAATATATCTTTTTATTGGTAAAATTAATAACAAAATTGGTTTAGTGTTATCCAGAGATCTATCTGTGGGATTAAACATAATAAACGAATATGCACAATAAAACTCTTATAAAATATTAAGCAACGCCGTTAAATCTGTCACTTGTTCAGCCTTTAAAGTCCAAGCAAAATGTATGTAATAAATGTATGTATAATATTTATAATTATAGTAATAGATAAATATATTTAAAGTAATCTTTTAATATGTAACACTATTATCTACATTAAGAGATTTCTTTAAAATTTAAATGTTTATACATTAAAAAAAAAGATAAATTATTGTTGCTAGTTCCAATGTTAGGTAAATAATCGTTCCTAGGGGATTTGTAAGGAATACTGCGTTCGAGGATATCTGTTCAATATCATGAAAGTCGATCTCTGTGGACAGCGAAATTGTCCTCGGCGATATTCGATTTATCGTACGGCACAACGCAACCCGTTGTAGGGTTCCGCCTCTTTACACACAAGCCTGGACCAGCAGGGCTGCTACTACATACTTATTGTTTATATATCTCTATAAAATGACAATTAATAGAAATATATTTTAAATTTTATTTTTTCGATTCTGACGTAGCTAAATATTACGTAGATTTACATCGTATTACATTACATTTTGATGTAACAAATTTTAACTAAGTCAATAATATTTTGTACTCTCTAAAGAATTATTATTGGCTTTAAAAACTTAAGTGCATCTATAAGGAAAAATTTTATATATAAAGGAGGAATTTGGAGATGAAAGAAAAATTCAATTATCAATGACAACGTCGCTTACATCCCTCAGGGACAACCAGGGGTTACTGGCAACACCTACATTTGTTTAGATATTAAATACATCTTTATATTATTTATTACCATAAATGTATACAGTAAATACAGATTAAAATTATACATATATTTATAATAAACAAACTACATTTAAATGAATACAATACAAATCTCAATAAAGTAAATAATATTCTTTGCCTAAAATTAAATAAGTATTACTAAAATTAAAACTACTTATTGTGCATTTATATAATATTACTTGTCAAAGGAAGGGTTGCAATTTGCAGGCCTACAACACAAGCTAACTTAGTGTAGGTCTGCAGATTCAAGCTTTGATCGAATTGTAACTCGTACTCTATTGGTATTGTTATTTTTGGTAAAAAAAAAATGTAAAAAAATGTAATTGACTAAATATATGTACCTACTACATCTCGAAATACATATTCTAAACAGAACTTTTTCTTTCTTTTCCTTATTAGAGTGCTGGAAATAGATTATTAATTACATGTTATTATGCAACCCTGTGAGCCATGGAACCGCAAATTAGTAGAGAAGATTGAGTACAAGAGGTGTCGGATTACAAACCGATGCGAGGGCCTTGGCCCAGCCTTCGTCAAGTACAACTCACAATTTATTAACTTTCTGCATTGGTTTCTAATATACATGAATATTATTTGTAAAATGTGTAGGAGGAGCTTGTAACCCATTACTTACTGATGACTTTAGCGTGGGGGTTATTCAACCTGACGTCTTACGGCGAAGGTGTCCTAGGATTTCATAATGCTGTGCTTTGATTTATTACATATCTATAGTAAATATTACAATTAATTGACAATATGATTTAACGCATTCTCGTTTATTTTCGTTCAGTTTAGTAAAAATCTCTAATCAAGTATTGTCATCAAATATTTGACACTTCATAACTAAAACTTTTATCTACAGCTTTAATAGTTTCAGAATTCTATTTAATTCCAAAACGTTATCCTTCATAACAAAATGTAATCTGACAAGAAAGCCGGCGTGGATGTAATGTTTCCCGGTCAAAGCCGTCTGACCGTAATTACAAAGGCGCTCTCATCTCCGGAGCTATCGACAGGCCACGGTAAATTAGCAAAAAATAATGATCAAAGTGATTACCGACACCGCATGCTTTATTCATAATACACGTACATAATATCTATAGTCAAATCAAACGTGATTCAACATTTTGCGGCTGCAAATTATTCTTACATTCCGGATGCAAGATTTTAATATACTTAAACCTATAGGACTTGTATTCAGTGAGGGTATTTTGCTAATAATTGAATTCAGTAGTATAATGCTTGTCGTGGCGACGTCGCAGAAAATATTATATGCAACATTCCATAACTCTTAATGAATGGTGAATTGTATGGTATCGCTTGAAAGAGCTTCATATAGTAAGGGTGCTGACCCGACGACCTTTTTGTACCGACCACCGCATGCCATACATTTCTAACTCGAATTTCTATAATAACTCCAAATTATAGTATTATTACCTACATAGAAAGGTTAGATATGAAATTCTTATGTGTAGCATCGAGTTTCTAGAATTGATTTTATTGCAAGATTATTTTTAAATATTTGTTACGATAAGTGAAATGCTCTTGGAGTGTAAATGCATTTTATGCAAAATTTAATAGTAGGTTTACGAATAAAACAACGGAAAGATGTAAGTGAAACAATTAATTAATTAAGGTAAAACTCTATTGGGCGAGGGAGTTAGTATAATGATTAATTATAAATGTACGGTAATGTGGTTGGTTAGTGTCATAAATTTTGATTTACAATTTCTGAAACGGCATTACTGGTTTTAAGTTCGGTGGCAGGTCATAATTAATCAATATTTGATGCTGCAAGAGCCCACGCGACAGTTTTTGAGTAGGTTGCTGGTAGACACTATTTATTTAAGGGCTAGATATTAATTGCAGCTCAATTTACTTATTATAGCACAACACAGCTTAAAAATATTACGCCTGCCATAAATATTGAAGGACAGTTTATGATCCTGTATTTTTTTGTCGAAAGGCGTTGACACAATGTTATTAGTCAATTAAATTGTACATTCTGATCAGCTATTATTGAACGAAAACGATCTCACTAAAAAGAAAAAAAAGTTGGATCGCGTAAAAATCAAAAACAAAGTTTTACGAGCAAAAGGAACGCTTCAATCACAACTGTGAAAAGAGGCAGTTTCTTTGAAGTGCAACACGTAGAGTTGTTTATTTTTATTGATGTATTACACCTTACTTTCATGGAGTGTCAGGAATAATAGGTTACAATAATTCACGTGTTCTGTGTGTGCTAACATTAGAGAAAGTACCTAAATGTTTTGTAATTACATTTTACGGTAAAACAATATGTATCACATCATTCAGCATTCTTGGGTTTTATAACTGATATACTTAGATTATAAACAAATTAAAAATTAAACACACACATTAATAGCATTATCTAAATTCTAAATAATAAAACAATCCGATCCGTCGATTTAAAAAAAGTTAGTAGAGGTTCTATGTTACACAAAACATTTCGATTCACTACTCGGAAACTTACAGAGGATTTTTTGTTTGACATTCGTTTAATTTAAGTATTGTAGCTAATATTTAAATAAAGGCTCCAGTGGAACCTGAATTACAGGTACATAATAATTTAGATTGCGCTTTTATACAATCTAAATATTTTTGATTCTTAGGTAGGTTCCTATATCTTCCTACCACTTTTGTTATTATGCTTTTTGTTTCTTATGTTTTCTATTTTCACTAAGAGAACCTGAAAACCAAATATCCAGTTCTTCAGCTATGATAAATTCAATGTTATAATAAAAAGCTGTTAAAAAATATGTATAAGTATGTTTTATTTTTACTATTTCTGCAAATTCATATAAAAACTAAATTAAAATTTACAAATACTTTAAAGAACAATATCAATAGAATGCATAAATATAACCATACCATAATAAAATATTATTCTTATCATTTTCAGAACCATCATATTCATACAAAAAATTATTTTAATCTACTAAATAAGCGTTAGCGTTTCAATGTTGCAGGCAGCTTATTTACGACCTAAACTTAATAGGTAAATTCGTACTTTTAATACTATTAACAGGTAATACAGTTTCACTAGGTTGAAGCAGTACAAAATAAATGAAAAATAATAAATAACTCAGGCACATACTTACAATAGTAACAATGACTGCATAATTTTTCCACCAATTATGTAATGAATTGTCAATAGTCGCCCACAACGAAATAAATATCACTATTTCGGCGCTGCAAACCAAAAACCAAAAAATATGCCACACTCTCACGTGCCGAAACCGAATTTTAAATTCCATCAAACAAAATAAATAAATAAACGCAAGAAATATGTAAAATGCTCTGCGTACAGTGGGAGCCTGTGGGACTATCAAGAACAATAACATAACTTGATAATGTATAAATAAAATTATGACTGCAAAGAAGATCGAAAAGTTTATGAAAGCAGCTAAAGAGAGCAATCGCGCCACAAAAAAACCATACCAGGCTAAAAAGTGAATAAAAGCAGCAACAGCGTCCTGCGGTTCAAGTCCACGTATTCTAGACCTAGGCATGCGACGCGGTAAATCAGGTTCATCTTGGATTACTTCTAAATGTCTTCTCCTAGGCGGAGCAGAGAGCCACGTCGGGATCGATTCAGCATTTTCTACTAATTTTTCAGCCCAAACGGCCAAGGAACCAGGTCTTGGAGCTGGTGCTACTGGCGGAGGTGTCACATTTACTTTTTCAATATTATATGTCTTTTCTCTGCGAGGAGCAACCTTATCGATAATTGTTATAGGCCTAACGTATTCATCATCGCTATCGAAATTTTCTCGCTTTGTTATTGGAGGCATGTAATCTGAACTTGCATCGGTTTCTGAATCATAATAGTCGTCGTAAAACACCGACGTCCCCTCGCTGTGTCGTGGGGAAAACTGAATTAAGTCACTATTATATTTGTCTCGACTTTCCAAGTATTCATTTGACTGAACACGTTCACTTCTGGGGATAATTGATTCGTATATCGGCTCATCCTTTAGTTGACCTACAATATCAGGCATATCATTATTTTTTGTTGTTTTTATATTATTGTTATCTAAGTGATCATCAAAATTAATGCTCCAAGGGTATCTTCGGCCGCAAATTTTCTCTCTTTCAAATCTTCTATACCTAGTTGCAATACTTGCCATTCGCAACGACGACGCCACTATGCTTACCGCCTGAAGAAGCACTAAAATTAAAAATCGTAAATACAAATAACAATTCATATTAGATACCGATTTTACACTAGAATAGAACACTTACTTTTTTCATATTCATCGAAATTGGCCATTATATCTAACATATTAACGATTACTAGTGGAGCCGAATGAATGAACGCCTGCACGAATAGATATAG
The DNA here is from genome assembly GCA_018238005.1 of Eurema mandarina. Taxonomy (NCBI): domain Eukaryota; kingdom Metazoa; phylum Arthropoda; class Insecta; order Lepidoptera; family Pieridae; genus Eurema; species Eurema mandarina. The sequence continues at coordinate 5,829 of DWAJ01002613.1, forward strand.
TTCCAGCGACGAAGGGGTTCGAGCTTTATCCAGTGCTTCTTGTGCTCTCTTTTCGTCCTGTAATCGAGATGCAAACACTGCTTCTATCCACCAAAATATTAAATAGGTATATCTGTAAAAAAACAATTTATGTATTTACTACCTATATATATTTTTAGGTTTATGTAGGTTAATGGCTCATTAAAGGTAATGGATTTTTCATATGACGGTATGAAGTAAGGGTTGTATGAGTTGGTTATGTTCCTAAGATTCCATACATATATAATAATATGTGCAAAGATCAGAATATTTAAGAATCAAAGAATTGGGCTCACTGCCCTAGTCAAAGATAATATTTAGGTACTTAATTAGCTAGATGTCGTGGTAAGGGTCATACTCTATGCTGAATATAGTACATGTACCGTCTTAACGTTACGTACTAAAATGTAATACATAATAATATACCATGCTTTGTGGTTTGTTCGTGACTCTCAATATATTGCGCGCATGATTTTATGCACATATGCTTACTATCACGTTTCACGACAAAAACATCTATGAATTGTTAAAACTTGAAAGGTAAATTTTAATATCATAAGTAAAATTTATTAATCCGTTATTTTTCAAAACATCAATAATCAAAAACTGTACAAACCTGCCAATAGTTGCGATTGGAAAAAACACAGCAGTTCCAACTTCTTTCAAAATCCATTTTACATCGGATTTTTTTACTTGCACATTATACGATGAGTTTTCTAATTGTAAGCTGGGAGGTGGTGACGCCAGAGCAAATATTAACGATATAAAAGCTGGTAGCCATATCAATATTAAACAAAAAATGGCCAACCTGTTAAAAAAACAATGAATGTTTAACGTTACACTGGATTGCGTGTTTGGGATATTTAAATAGTTAACAGCGTTTTATGGTTGTATAATTTATCTTCGATAATGACAAATTTTTGTAGAACATTTTTTAAAATAAAAGTATGTTCTTTCTTCCACACTCTGTATATCAAATTCCCGCTTTACAGGTTTAGCTGAAAATTTTAACAGACAGACAGGTCCCATTTGTACATTTTATAGTTAGATATTCATTTAAGAGACGAATAAAATACTCACGCATTGTTGTTATTTTGAAAATGCTCAGTAACCAATGCGAGATCATAACAGATGATTACAAGATAATTAATAAGCCCGCCGCAAGAGGGCAGGACGCGATGCAGGAGCAATGCTTGCCAAGTTGAAAGCTTCCATCCCAATATTTCGCCCGACACTTCTGTATCTAACACACAAACCACCATTTTAAATACAGAGACTTATTTATCATGTAGTAGTCATTTTTAACACACATTATAATACTTTAATTTTCACTCTTGTACTCCTTTGTATAGACACATTTTACAAATTAATTATTTTTATATATAGAAACAATAGCTAAATGTTTTGGATGAAACAAATGAATAGAATAAATGTTGTGTTGGTCCCACGCCTATTGATAAAAGGAGATAAGATAAAATTGTTGACTCAAAGTGATAATACCTACCTGTGGCACAGTTTTAATGTAGATTTTTCAAATATTGTTACGATGACATTGTAGCCTAGTTTGTTCCAGACTTGTACGTACGTACTTAATGCTAAATTTCAGTTTTTATGGACGTAGCTTACTAAAAGACTGATACAAGAATTAACTTGCATTTTTTTTGAGGACGTTGCATACCCTACGATTAGAGCAGAGGCTTGATCCTGATTCCGGTTTTTGAAAAGTTATATAATATTTAAAATTTAATTCATTTAAACAATCCAGCACTACGCGCACCTACGCGCCACGCGTGTCTGTATTTTCAGATTCATTGTCTTAAATGCACCCTTCAAAATATTTTGGGAATAAAGTCTTTTACATGTATTACTGTACCTTGTATTACTGTACACATTGATACGTAGTTTTAAATTTTAGGAAATGCTAAACCAGGCTGCGCGGGCCACCATAGGGTTTGATTGCCCAAATTTTACATCTTGTATACTTGTTGTTGTACTTCCTGAATTAAACGTTCTCTACTAATTGGTTAAATTACCATAATATTATGTTACACAAGCCGTTATAAATTATCGTTTTATTTCATAATAGAGACTACCATGTTTTTTTTTATTTTCAAACCGGACTTTATAATTTTATTTTCTAGGATTTGTCGTTTGAAAGATAGCTAAGGTATACGTATACCGGGAGGTGTTGGTGAAATTACTTTACTATAGTTATTTAATCTATAATTAAGTAATTATATAACGGCTTGGGTAACATATATTGTAATTCAGAAGTTTTCAAGTTTTCTTTACAAATTACGTTTACTTAGGATATACTCAAAAACATTTTTTATACGACCATATTTTAACTATAATAGCAGTTACCCATGTCTCCTGAATGACTACGTCTACATACGACAGCAAGTCAAAGTCACGAGAATTTTATTTATTGACATTTGACAATTGACATATTATGACAGTACCTTATAACCTTAAAAACGTATACAATTTATTATTTATATTTTTTTAAAAATAAACAAATTTAAACGCTTTCAGTACCATACAAATGTTTTGAATTAATACAAATAATGTATAAAAATATATTAAAAAGTTTTTATACTTTACAACAATGCCAGAGCGTTTTAAAGTCCAAAAGGTCATTAAGTTGTGGGTTATGTTTAAAATACCCTCGTAACCCTCCGAATAAACCTTCACCTGGTATAGCTAGTAAATATCAAATTATATCAGAAGAAAATTCGCCTGTTATTGAACACACTGTTAATGAGTTTGAAAATCGAGACAATAACTATCCTATTCTAAGTGATGAATTTGATGGTATAAATCTTGAGAGTAAGTAGTATTACAGATATTTTTTTTTTCAATAGTATTTACATATGCCACCATTTTTCTAAAGATATGACATCATATTTATTATGTCCAGAAATAATAGATATTGTAATATTTAGATGTTTATTGTCCTCGTATGTAGTTGGTACTAAATACATATTCTATGCAAAGCATTATTACTAACTACCCACTTTATCCAACTTATTATACATAACAAATTGAACAAGTGTCAATTGATAATAGATACTAACAATATATGACAATATTTAAGGAGGAAAAAACGGTGTATTTGATATTGAAGACTTAGTAGACCTAGTCCAAAGAGAAAACTCCAAAAATATTTTTGTGGCTACTGTCCCGAAAGAAATTAATTATGTTGAACACATCTGTGTTGTCACTGCTAGAAGCAAGCGCCATATCCTTGCCTTAGCTGAATTTGTAAGGAAAGTTTATAAGAGAAAATGTATGAAAAGTGATTATATACCGAGGTTAGAAGGTAAAGACTCTGATGAATGGATTGCATTAGATTTAGGTGAGTATTTTAATAGAGATTACGCAAATTAAAGATGATGATATAAAAACCTTTTTATAAAACAAATTTATTTTTCTTACAGGTAACATAGCTTTACATATTTTCTCAGAAAAGGCTCGAAAGATTTATGATTTGGAGACATTGTGGTCAGTAGGACCAGAATATGACGACCAAAATAATAAAACAAGTGATGTTGTTGATATGCTGGAAAACTATAGTTCATACTTAAAGGACTTGAAACCTTTGGCATAAGATAATTGATAACTACAAGTAGCGGTTTATTTTCTAATAAAAATAAAGATAAGGAAATATTATTGTTTTTAAATTACTAAGATGAAAGAATCAATTGAAAGTCTCATATAAAATGTTTATTCTTCTTAATTACATATTTAAGTTACAATATGTGTGAATCCTGAATTATAAAAATTAATCAGATAATAAAACATTATTAAAAGTAATCAATTCCTATATTGTACAAATACTAAATAAAACATACACATTGTATTGCCAACACAAGTAAAATAGTTATATCTTACTAGTTAGTATTAGATTGACTAAGTTTCTTATTTAACTTTGTTTACAAAATAATTTGGCATAATTGATACAAATACTACGTCCAATCTAAATGCAATATTTAAATAATTTTAAATAAGAAATGACACACATTCATACCACATTCACAAATGCATTATTTCAGTCAAAAGACAATTTCAAATATTATTATCTAAATATACTAAGCAACTTATTTTGGAAGCAATCTATTTTAATTAGTGTTTCTTACAAATAATTTATTAGTCTGGAAGCAAAAAGACAAAAATATAAAGAAGTATGTGATTATTATGGTTATAATATAAAAAATATTGGACCACAATTTACAAGTCTTTCATTAAGATTATTTTATCAATAATAAAACTGGTTGAAAAGCAAAGAGATCAGATCATATATCCCAATTTTTACAGGCTTATTAAACTGGTTAATTAGTAATATTTTAAACCATTCATTTTCCTTGTGGATTGCTATGAACTCGCATAACTAATCTCAAGATTCTGAAAGAAGCATCCTACACAATTTTTTTGTTATGCTGAACTGGTGCAAAAGTTTTAAAATACATACTTTCAATACAAATGTTGATGATTTATTTGATTTCATAATAATTAAATATTAGTAAATTATGACAGTATGGCAACACTACGTCTGACTCCAGCACCAGTGTTAACATTATCCAAACTTGACCATTTTTTAAGGCCATTTTTGACAACCTCAGCAGCAATTTTATCTTCCATAACCCTAGACATTGCTTCTAACTTTTGTGCTCGCTCCTTGCTCAATGGCTCACTAGGAAAAGCTAAATCATTAGCTTCTGCTAGTGTGCGCAGATCAAAATAATACTTTGCATATACACTTGATGGTACATTTATATTAAATTGCAACATTTCTAAAAACTGTCGTTCTAATTCATTCATATCCTCAACTGTGATGTCTTTCAAAATTTGGCAATAATCTACATTCCACACTGCCTGATCATCCCATACTTTACTTGCCAACAAAATAGCTCCTAATACTATCCTTTTCCAATTTGATGGGGCAATATCTAACTCTGCACATATAAGAAGTCTTTCCAAATATACTAAAGTGATAATAGCACATTCAGCTGTTAATTGGGCAGCATTAAATAGAGTTCGTACAAATTTATAAATTTGCTTATGCTCAGGGTTATACTTATCATAATCCTCACTGACTCCATCTTTACTTAGTGGATGTAATTTTTCATCAAATATATCTAATTTTCGTTCTGAAGTTCGATTCTTTATATGGTAGTAGATAGCAAGAGCAACACATTTAACAGTGTTTTTTAAGTTAGGCTGAGATACAGTACTATCATCTAAATATATAGTAGAACAGGAACTGCTTTTTTTCATTTTATTTTCTGCTATTTGGTGTTGACTTCTTTTTCTTGTAATGCCATTTTCTATGGAAGCTTTCGACCTTTCCATAAAAATAGTCCCCGCAATGGGATCTTGGGATGGGTCAATGTCACCATCATCAGGTTCTCTTTCACTGATGTGCTGTATATTATTTGAGCTGACTTCTCCTTCAGGAAGATAATCTTCGAGTTTTACGATGTCCTTCCTGATAGGCGAAGGGCTACGGTAACAACAGCAACTATTTTGGTTACCCATAATCGCAAGATTACATGCAAGTATACTTAGACTCGTACGTATTTTATCATTCTGTGATTGTTAACATAGATCGAGGTACAAATAATGTCAAACCGCAAGTATGACATAGGAGGCCCATACTATCTGAAACAAAAGGAATTTGTTAACATAATGAATAACAATTTAAATACGTGTGACACAAAAGTAAATTTAACATATATATTAACTATTATAATGTTTTATTCTTACCCTAACATCTTGTCGTTTATAAAATTAATAATTTAAAGTAAAACTAATAAATTAAAATGCCTGTCAGTATACATCAAGAACATTTTTAATTTACAAGTGACAGCAACAACTTACAGCTTATAACTTATAGCAGAAATCAGCACAGACTATTCGCAAGTCGCAACAGGTATATAAAAACTACGTACTATAACAATATAAAATTATGTGATGTTTAATTACTTCTTTAAATGAAAGACAAAACAGAAAGTATACATTTTTATATTGATAGTTATTACTATTAGGCGTCAAATGATAGGCCTAAAATTTATAGTATCCACGGTTAGCTTTTAATAATGTTTGTTTTTATTATTTTAGTGATAACATTTTAGGAATAAATAAATTTATTTCTAAAAAATGAATCAGTAAATATATTTTAATTTAATCTGTGATTATATGATTTATACTTTATAGTTTATATACTCTTTGACCAATAAGCAATATGGCGGATTCGGCTTGTATTTGTGAATCGTGAATGTGGGTGCAATTTGTGCTTTATTAAATAAATCAGTTTTTATTAAAAGTAATATTGGTAAGATAAGTCATTGGAAGAATATTTCATTTCATTGACCTATTTTATATTTATTATTATATATTTTTTAGACAATGCGTCGCAGAAGCGATAAAGCAGCAACTAAGAAAGCAAAGGCTTCACCGGAAAAGAAGGAAAAAGAAAAACCAGAAAAACTTAAAAGAACCAGAAGCCGGCGCAGAAAACAATCATCGTCATCTGAAAATGAGGATGTTGAAGAAAGTGTTTCGAAACAAACTATTGATGTTGCCGAACCTGTGACCGAGACTGTGCAAGCTGTTGCTAAGGAGGAAAGTCCGGAGCAGACTCAAGAACAAGTTTGGCAAGTTAAGGCTGCCGATACTTCTGGTGATGGTGGCGAGATACAAAAACTTAAAATTTGTCTTACTCGACCCCCATCTACACCCGAAAGAGCTGATAGATCACCACGTAGTAAAAGAAAGCATTCCCGCGCTACAAGTTCGAGTGATACACCAAGTGTTGAAAGTGAAGAAAAAAAGAAGCCCAAACATCGTACTAGAAGAGCTACGGCAGAAGCAAAAGAGTTATTTGACAAACAGCCTGTGGTTCAGAGTGATGAAGTAGAGACAGAAAAGAAAGAAGAAATTCAATCTGAAGCTAACATTACACAAAGCAATGATTCAATGGAATCTAAAGACACTTCTACATACGACACACCAATGTCAACTACAAATGAGGATGCAAAAGAGGTACATGCTGTTGAAAGTGAACCTTCAGAAAATAAGAACAATTTAATTGCAGATAAAGATGAATCACAGGCTAAAACTTCTGATGCTGACACAACTGTAGCATCACCTAATCTTCAAGATGTTAATACTACTGAAGATAAAAAAAGTCCTGAAAGGAAAAGAAGTTCATCCCTTGAAAGGTCTGAGGTACTTGAACTACATGCAGAAGATATGAGATGTGAATCATCAGATGTAATTGAAGTGCAGGAGGAAGTCTCAAAGGATGTCATTCTTGAACAAAAGGATGTAGGGAGTGCAGAAGATGTAACACAGGTAAGTATTAATGAAGCTGACAGTGAAGTTTCAGGGACAGCTGAGTCTACTTCTGAAGTTCAAACTTCTGATGATAAAAATGATGTTGTAGAAACAAGTAATGAAGAAGTGAATAAAGAGTCCAACAACGAACCAGAGGCGTCAACTATATCAGAACAAAAACTGGAAATGGAGCAGGGTAAACCATGTGATACAGAGGAATCTGCCAAAGCTGACACCCAAACAAATGATAAAGAGTACATTTCTGAAAATACACTGGAAGACAAAAAAGATGAGTCTAAACTGTCAACTGAAGTTGATAAACCAGCTGATGAAAAAGTTGGGCAGGCATCTACACTTGTAATAAATAGAAAAAGGAGATGGGGATCTCGTCCCACTAAACTAACAACTCAAAAATCCATCACTATATCTACTGATGTTCTCAAAGAAATAATGCCTGATGTCAAACCTGCAGAATTTGAAGAAGTTATTGAGGAGAGAAAACATAAAAGAATTGAAATACCAGAAAAGATTGAGAGGCCTATTTTGCCCAAAATTGTCATTGATAACACTGAGAATGTAGAGAAGAACAATAAGGATGCTGAAGAAAATAATAAGGAAAATTCTGAAGAGAAAAAAGATCGAAACTCACAATTGGGAGCATCAAGAAAAATATCAATTGTAAAAGATAATGACAGTATTATAACAAGACCACCGAGTCCACCGAGGCATAAGCAGTCAAACATTTTGTTTATAACAAATCTGGTTAGACCTTTTACTTTACCACAGCTTAAAAATTTGTTACAAAGAACGGGAAGAATAGCTGAAAATGGTTTTTGGATAGACAAAATTAAATCTAAATGTTATGTAATATATGAAAATGAGGAGTAAGTTTTATTTTTGTGTTCTGAATCTGTTTTTTTGTCTATAAATAGACATATCTAATTAAAAAATTAACTTTGCAGTCAAGCTGTGGAAACAAGACATGCCTTACATGGAGTCACATGGCCAGTATCAAATCCTAAAACATTGCAGGTAGATTTTTCTACCCAAGAAGATTTTGACAAAGCTAAGGCAAATGAAGATACAGATAACGCTCAAGCTCAAAAATTGCCTGGAACTGTAGAGGATTGGCTTCGTGAACAAGACATGAAGAGAGAAAAAGGAGAGGCTGTAAGTTTATTTCTATAGGTAACTTAAGTATACACCAAACTCGTCTGATATGAAATTTATTTTTGAAATAAATTTTATTTGTAGGAAAGACCACCATGGGAACGAAAGGCAGCAATGAGAGAGTGGGATCTAGGCAAAAATGATAAAGGAAAAGAAAAAGAAAAGTTCCAAAGGGATGAAAGGCCTCTTGAAAAAAGAAGACATCGCTCACCTGAAAGAAGCCCTGAACCAGGTACTTGAAACTTTCTAGATTTACTCGCCATGATATTGTTATATAATTATATTAGCTGATACTCATGACTTTGTTCACATCGTTTTCTATTTTATTATACACATTAACCTCCCTCCCTCTCCCATCACTTTATCTGATAAAAAAAACTGCATGAAAATCATGAAAACAGATAGAATAAACAGTACACATTATTACATTTACGAAAAATATTAACCAGTAATTCTCTTTACAGCTCGGAAGTTTAAAAAGAAGGAAGAGGAAGCACCAGCTAAACTATTAGATGATTTGTTTAGAAAAACTAAGACCACTCCATGCATATATTGGTTACCACTCTCAGCTGAAACCGTAATTATTTTCCTTTATTATATTTATTTTTGAAGCCGTATTTAAATGTAATTTTAAAAGTATTGAATATACTTAGTTTTTTTTTCAATATATATTATTTTGTAGCTGTAAATGATGAATTATTATTTCATTTTCAGATTGCGGTAAAAGAAGAGCAGCGTAGGCAGCATATGGCCGAATACGAGCGGCGCATGCAGGAGAACCGCCGACCGCATCGCCGACACTAGCATGGTCCGTCCCACACTCGTACACGCCCACATTACATACACACACACTCACATAACACACAGACATGCACACTCACACTCATACCATACATCCATTCCATGACCAACACAACAACAACACTACTTATCATTCATTTTCTTTCTTGCATTCACCTTTCTTTTCAGGTAAAGCAATGCAGTCTCAAAGACAATTATCGAATTAAGTCATAATTTTTCGAAGATACCCTTACATGTAATTATGTTAGCGATAGGTTGCAACTCAGAACAGAAGATGTGCGAGAATGAAGCTGAATGTTTGATTTTATTTTAACGAAATGTTATAGAAAGGCACGCTCGGAGGAAATCCTATTTGATTGGTCGGAGTTTCGGTGTCGCACGAGCGAGAGCTCCGCTCGGGACTGCGCGGGAACGAGCGAACACGTTTTGCCGTCCTCATGTGTCGTTTCATTCTGCAGCTCGATGGATCGATTCAGATCATTTTATCAGGTCTCTTGATCGCGATCGGAATCAATGTCAAGTTTGACGAAGAAATTAGAGTGAAAAATATACCTAATTCTACAATTTATTGACGGACATCAAATGACGTCATCGATACGCTTCTATCAGGAGTATTTAATCGTTTGTAAACTTATTCTTGACGCGTTGGAATTGTGGACTATGGGACTCTGTGGACAAGGATGGAGTTAAACATTTCAAGTTATTATCGAATGTAGGAAGAAGATATTTTAATTTGTATGGAAATATTTCTCGTTTGTAACATTACTATGTTGAATAAAGTTCAATAAATGTTTCCTGTAATAAAAGTTTTTTATTTGTAATCATCACTTTAGAGATAATACAAATATATTTAGTTGAAATATAAATTATAGACCAGGAGTCATTAATTTGTCTACAAATAATATCTAATCGTTTATCCTAATAACAAGGTCTTAATAATATTACAACTATTTATCTAAGTATATCGCGAGATAACAAACAATATCTTGGATAAGAGGATAATACCGACGATATCTTTAATGAGCAGTTGAGTTGACGGCTCCACCGTCAACCGCTGTGTGGTTGCTATAATAATATTAAAATGGTAAGTTATAGTTAATTCCATTAGTTTAACGTTAATTTTATAGCTCTTATGAAAGCACTGCATAATTGTTTATGTAACACGAGCCGTGCGTCGCTTTTTGGAACAAAAAGTTTCCGTAACCATTGAAAGTACTGCCATAAAGATGACCTATCTAATCTACCATAGGTCATTTTTATGGCAACCTAACCCAATAGCAGTTTCTATGTAAATGAGCAACACAATCCTCACAAACTGGAATTTATAATATTAGTGCAGGCTTTTAGCCATATAGGTAGGTACATATTGGTTTTTTTATCGGTACGTGTACCTATATAAAGCTAATGTTATTTTTTACACTTTCTGGAACTATTATATTTACATCCATAAGTACTACGTGCAAAAATATGCTATACCACTATAATAGTTTACATACCCAAGTAACTATTTACTTGTTTCCATACTCGTATCCTATATAAATTTGCTAAATGTTCTATTAAGAACTAAATTATATAAATTTTACAACCTATTGGTTTTTCTTATTAGTGTATATTTTTAAAGCTAGTTTATTCACGTGGTATCAAGTAAAGTAAGTTTGGTACAAGAAAAAAAAAATAACCTTAATCTATATATATAAAAATGAATAGCTGTTCGTTAGTCTCGCTAAAACTCAAGAACGCCTGAAGGGATTCATCTTATCTTCGTCTTAAAATTTTCGTGGAGATCTATGGAAGGTTTAAAAGGTCAGAA
>DWAJ01002614.1:0-16965 GCA_018238005.1 Eurema mandarina
AAAAGTTATGGCAATTTAAAGAATCACGTTGAACTCGCTGAACGTTTGTTGGCGCGGGTTAGGCATTTTCAAAAATGCTGCCCAAAGTCACTTTTCTACGCGGGCGAAGTCGCTGGCACAGCTAGTATCAGATATAAGTAGGTAAGTGAGCTTAGATCGGTGTAGTACAGCTTTGTTTAAAAAAAACTCTATATTGTATTTAAATATATAAATGTCAAAGTCAAAGACGAATTATATATGTCACCGGAAAATAACAAGAACAGCAAATTTATAAATTTCCTAGGTAAATTTGCGAAAATGTGGCGGTAAAATACCTAATACTACAATTTATCTGTCATTTAGAATTCTACGAAGGTTTATAAATATCCTAGGAAATTGATAAATTTGCTGTTCTTGTTATTTTCCGGTGACATATAATATATTACAATCCGATATAAGACTGTCAGTAGTCCTTTCTAAATAAAAAAAAATACTTTATAATAACGCTTATTATAAACTGCTTCAAAACAGTAGATATTACCTACTAACATATTGCCTTTCTTATTTAAATAAAAAACTTTCATTAGGTAGGAATATTAATAATTAATTAAGATATGTAGGCCTTTAAGATTCAATTTTCTCCATTTTCTGTGTAGGTATCTATACCTAGGTCAATTACTACATAGAATTTATTAGAAATTATTTAAAGTAATATTTTATATAGTGTACCTACTCTAAGTAAGTCAGTAATCTGTAAGTGTTTTGCAATACATAATTGTTTTAATTTATTATTTGTTTGGTTATTTAGAAGGGAATTTTTAGATGTTTGTTAGTAGTAGGTATCTATGTTTTTTTATTTCAAAATGACGTTTATGAAACAATATATAGAACCTAGTTTATGTCGTATATATGTTAATGTGTCATAAGCTAACTTTAATTTTCAATTAATTCACACAATTTCAGGAAAAAAGTTTACCATAATGGTTCCAGGGAGTAAGTTCCACAAGGGTACGAAACACTGCATTAAAAAGCAATGATACAACCTGTTTTATACAAATACCTTATAAGTAGGAAACGTACAAAGTAACCCCGTACTTAACAAAGAAATAAATTACAAATAAAAGCCTTAAAATGGAATATTAAGTTTTTTTAAAAATGTTTACGTGTGACAGTTTGATTGACGCGATACAATGTAGGTACCAACATGCTATATAGGAATTGATGTGTTTACAATTTAAATAGGTGAGGGCCGTTTTAAAGTTTATATGCTTATTAATTGCTTATTATTTAATTAATGTCAAAGTCAAAGTCAAAAGTATCTTTATTCAATTAGGCTACATTTAGTAACACTTTTTAATCGTCATGGTCCTATTTCCATTAGGTACTAAAAAAAATTGGTAGCGGAATTTTTTAATTTATGATTTATGTCGTAGGTAGGTATTATCCGTCCAGACTGCATGTTTTTAATTAAAAAATTAAGTAACTTAGATTTTTAGCATATAACTCGCATTATTTTCCTTTTCAAAGGCAGGCTGTAACGACCACTTCTAATGCGCCAAGTTTTAAATCGAGCTTATGATATTTTTACGAGAGCATATACCTATATATAAACATAGAAATATAACGTATAGACTGATAGTTCCTTAATAAATGTTCACCGTAAGTGAAGCCAGATAGGCAACTGCAATCAAAAAATAAGAAATTATTCTTGTCTATACGTAGGTATACAGATAATTCGTTCTATTAAGAATTTATTTATTTATTTTATTTATTTAATATTATATTTTATAACCAGCTAAGCTAATATAGTCTATAGCCAATAGTCAATAACCAAATTGCTTTAAATAACAGTACCTAAGTTATATTTAAAGAGAAATATCAAAGCTAGATAAAACTATAAGCACTAGACTAGAAAATTGAAAATTCATTCTTTTAATAATTAATTAATTATCTGTAAAGATGAGTACCTACCTATCTATCCAAATGTTGTTAAAAATCATGTAAAAATACTGATTATATATTTTTAAAGTAAATTGAAAACGACCAGATAAATTTCGTTACATTAGATTTAAACTTATAAAAGAGAAGTGCCAATATATGATTATTATTAAATTGCCAGTATACGGTTAGACCACCCACACAGTAGGTTTGTACGCAAAAACCTCGCCACCTGTATGTTTGTATAGGCTACTACTGTTATTTGCATTGTCTATGTTTAAATTGGAATTTAAAACTATCTATAGATAATAAGAATAGACTGTATTTCTTTAAAATAATATACTGAAACATTGTAATTTCATATTTATACTTAATAATCATTAAGTATAAATATGAATTTACATTAAAATAAATAATGAAAAATTTATATTACATTTTTCCGATTCCTACAACGCTTTTAAACGTTTTATATGTAAGTTCTTAAATAAAATGAGTGAATGTTTCATTTCTTGATAATCAGTTATGTGTGAATTAAATTCTTCTCTGTAAAGAAATAAAACGAATGTATAAAAAACGTCTTACCTATATCTTAAGCTTATTGTCCTTGACGTGATTGTCAAAAAGTCATTCTTACAGAGCAAAGTTTTCTAAAATTAAAAAAAAAACTGTAGATATTTTCGCGCGCTGACCTGTTCGACTATTCAAAAGCACGGGCGGCCGTTGACCCTCGCGGCCACCCCCTGACCTTCGTATCGTAAAGTGTATCGAATGTAACCGTGACTCTTTTCGCTCAAAACATCAAATACGTACGTAGCCGTCCATTCATAACTCACTGCCGAACAAGCTTACGTAATTATATACCGAATGCGTCAAGTTCAACGATCGCATGAAACCCAATATATACAACATTTATTCGACTTTTTTAATCATAGCTAAAGAGCTTTATAAACAAACATCTCGTAATCAATTTCTTACGATTCCTTTAATTTACGTAAGACGTACACTGCCCCCTGTTCGTTAATTGCGTAACTAATAAGGTCCTAGTAATGAACCACCGTTAGTTAGTGTTGAGGAAACTTCCCTGACACATATGAGGGGGCGAGCGTGTGTCGACCTCTTTAAGAACCCCGCCTGTGCTGCCATCTATTGGCGAATAGGTGGAACCGTTTTAATGTTTTGTTGTGAGACGCGGTTATCTACACTATTGTAAAGAGGATAGATTTGTATTTTTGTATGTAACGAATAAACTCAAAAAGTACTGGACCGATTTTAGAAATTCTTTTTTCATTAGTAAGCTACATTATCATTGAGTAAAACAGAATATATTTAACTACATACTATGTCTACCCGTGCGAAGCCGGGACGGGCCGCTAGTATTAGTATAAAATTGATTAAGACTGTTATACGAAGTGTGTTTAAGACTTGAATATGTATTTGTTAGTTAAGTCTATTATTAAAAATATATGAAACGTTGAAGCTATAGAAAACTCACCAATAGGTAGGCTTGAGACACTGTGGTAGAGATTAGACGCAGTAATTGAGAAATTTATTTACGTACCTGAAACAAAAATTTAGAGATTATTAATCATCAAAATAATAATACTGCGACATTTACAGTTCAACCTTATTTAACCAGTTGTCATATATAAGACATTTGTTATTAAGTTATATAGTTGAAAGGTTTCTACTTTCAAAATAATATCTTCTTCATTGGCATTATGACCTAAAAAAGCTAATGAATTATTAGCTACTCGTACTTGAAAATGATACAGATGGTAAAATATTTTTTTGTTAAAATGATTTGATACGTTAATAAACTCTTTAGTCCTTTTAACATAGATAGGTACAGGATAGGTACTACCTATCTATTGAGAAGCTCCTGTCTCTGTTTAACATGTTGGATATAAAACAACAAATTTAAAGTAGTGCCGTCAATGGTAAATCGGATGTTCTGAAATATTTTTATGTTAAAACAAATAAGTTAATCATCTATTAAGTCGTCTGTGGATAGGTACCTACAGGATAGGTACTACCTTCCTTCTGAGTAGGTTTATTTAGACATGTTGGATATAAAACAACAAATATTTAAAGTAGTGGCGTCAAGGGTAGATCGGATGTTCGGGTGACATTCACAAAATCGATCGCACCCCTTATTGGTAGCGAAATGATTGAACATCCTTATCGCGACATTTTTCTAATGGCGCGTTCGAGACCCTTTTACTAGTTTAGGCGTTTTGTATACTTCACGATTTTTTTTATTTTATGCAAAAAAAAACCTATTAAAAATACACTATTTTAAGAAAGTTTTTTTACTTATATAAAGAAAGAAATAAGACACTAATGTAATTTTACTAGATGTTTTAAAAGAAATAATAATATAATTAAACAACGTTTAATTTTATATAAAAGGTTAATTTTATATAAACTCAATAAAAAACAAACGTGGTTCTTTAAAATTTAAATACCGCCAGTATTAATACTAATGATCTTTATTAAGAAACTGAAGAAAATTATGAAAAAGAAGAAAAGCAAGAAAATACAACAAAAAAATAAGGGACAATTCTCCACCTGAAGAAAATAAAATTCCTATACCGTTATATTATGCTTATTGAATATACAATATTATCTTTGCTTTCCTCATTTACCTATAGTATCAAAAAGAACTGTTTTTAATATATATATTTTTTAATAAAAAGTGTACGAACTACCTAACACCCTTTCTTTTACATGTCGCGAGCTAACGACAATACGGAATCAATACTAACACCATCGATGCGAAATTCGTGAATACCGAGTGACGCACACACGCATCTTACATGTGTGCGTACGTGTGTGTATGTGTACGCTTCATATGTGTTGAGGGTGCATATGTTTCTCTGTGTTTAATGGATTTTTTGGGACTTGTATAGTTTTTCATATAACAATGCTAGAACTCGTAAATTATGTATACAGTATTGCACTTTAGTGAATGTTTTAAAATATATTATAGAGCGATGTAGTTTAATCAACTAGTTATTATATTATAGTGATAATAATTGGAAAGATATAAATTTAAGTTCCATGAAAATTAATAAGAATATTGATATTTGATGCAATTGAAAACTTCACAGAATTTAATTATTTCTCATTGATATCAGTCGTAGCTCAATAGATAATATAGATGAGTTAAATTTCGTTAAGATTGTTGAAACGTAAGACGCCATAGTTTCATTGTTTTCATCTAACCAACATTTCCCAAAAGTGTGGTCACCCCAAAAATTGGTAAAAAGAAAACGCATTAACACATATAGATGAATCGTCACATACACACATACACATACACACGCACACACGCTCAGCCCACCCACCTCACCCTACTTTTAAAAACCGTTGGGCCCTTTGATAAGGAAATGCAGATATTTCAAGAAAAGCTTAAGTGGATATAAAATTTAGATGGAGTGATCGAGGTGCTCTTATTGTTGGCTGGAGGAAAATAATTCCGTGGCTTTTAAGATCATAATTGTATTGACCGAAGATTTACAACTTTTATATGTTAAGTTTCATTTAGATATTTAAAGTTAGGTCAAGTTCAATTGAACCAAATTAGAACTTTACTACAAAGCCGACATATAAAAAACCGTCATACTTAAAAATTGCAGCTAATAAGAATAACATTAAGCACTTAATTTATATCTTTACAAAACAAAAGGATAAATGATAAAACAAACGTAAACAAGAGGAAATCGCTCCCCTAATTTGGAGTGGTTATCTGAAAAGCCTTAAAACCGAGATTCGCTAATAATCGACTTCCCCTACTAATTAAAACCCGCTTTAATTGCTCAAACGACCACCTGTTGCGCCTTCTCTCTCTGTCACTCCAACCCTCTCGCTCTAGCGGAAGCTGTCCCGTATCGGGATAGGCTTCTAAGCGAGTAATTAATACTAGACTCCTTGGTGTGAAACCTTAAAACGAATTTCGAACGCGATTTGTGGATGACGTCACTTTCACACACGCACACACATACACGTTGCATATGACATTTTTAAATTAACTAGGTCAATAACCTTTCATAATAAATTTTTACAATTTCTACTAACTAATACTAATAATGAAAAGTAATTCCTCGTAGCAAGTACCCGCACTTAACAATTTCAAGTAACGATTTTTATTCAAAGCAAAAAGACGAACAGTTTCTATACCTACCCTCAGTACATAGATTATATTATCAAGCCTAACTAGCTACCTATAACTAAAGCCTCATACATATTGTCTCTGGTTTCAAATTCTCGTCCAGTTAGACGCAGGCTTTTCACAAAATTCAATATCGAACATAATTGAAGCCAAATGAAATTTTCAGCGGACCCCGGTCCTTTGTTCGGACGCCTCCGCCCGTGATATAATTGCTTGATACAATAATGAAATAATTTTATTTACTTTTTTTTATATGGCAACGAACTGCGGACGTGACTCTGTTGATTGGCGATAATTTTAATTTCAATTTATTCACTTTGGTCGTACTTGATTGGACTGTAATTACCAACGTTATTACGTAATTCTGAAGAAAATTCTAAGTAACAAAGAATAACAAATTTGTTATTTAAGTTTTTTTAGTAGGTTTTTAAATTGTAGAGAAAAAAACAAGTAGATAGTATATATATTATATATTATATTTTCAGAACATTTATACACAGCGACATCTAGTTCCAAGCTAAGCCGAAGCTTGTGTTATGGCAACTAGATAACGGAATAAATTACATATACATATTTTTCTTTTGTAAATACATAGACACAATACATAGCAACTCCCAGGCCCCAGAAAAATACAAATGTAAATTACAAATATATTTTTCCAGTGTGGGAATCGAACCCACGACCACGACCTTCGCGCAGAAAGCAGTTGTGTTACCACTGCGCCAAGCGGTCGTCAAGATAGTAACTTGACTCTTAGAACATAAAAAGTAACGTACTAACCTTATACTTAACCTCGAATTACGTAAGAGTTGAATAAAAGAATCAGATAGTCTAGAATTCAAACTAGGATTATACGACTTTACAATATTGGTAATGATATTTTTCATCCAATAGGTATCCTATAAAATTTAATAAAACAAACTAAGATATCGCATTTCACTTCCTTTATCAGTATTATTATTTGTACATATATACGTAATAATATTATTAATAGATGTTATAGATTCTAGTCCAAAACACGAAACAAAAGTGGTGTTCTAACCCGATACCAATTATAAAACGTTCGAATTTAATCACCGACATAATTATATTAAAATTGTGGCAATCTATCACGTTCCCTGAATCATCTAAGCATAATCGCTCGCCACTTACGAAAATAACTATAAAATTGCTCTAAACCAAATTATCAAACCATTATGAAGCGGAACCCTTTCTTTAATTACCTGGTTATAATTTTTGTTTGTTTGTATGTACGTATTACTGTAATAACCCCTAGATTACACTTAATCATTAGCTATTTTGTATCATAACGCGATTATTACTTTCACGGTTTATTGTTTCGCAGCTTATTTAGTTGTTATAACACAGGAAAGAACATGATTCAAGTTAAAGATGGTAATTGAACAGCTATGGATATTATATATTATTTTCTAAGTAGATAGCAAAAAGTTGCTAATATGATATTGACAGCAAGCCTCGCGATTTTACCCGGGTAATTTCATTCCAGTTTCGATAACGGGATAAAAAATATTCTATGTTTTATTTGGGTTCTAATCTACCTGTATGCAAAACTTCAGCCATAAAATAGTTTTTGCGTAAAAAAGCGACAAACATACTAACATAATAATTTTCGTGTTTTTAATATTAGTATGATGTAATATATTTTTCCTAAAATATATTTTTTAATTATTGAAACATCTTTATAGGTGCTTGAAAGATTTTAATTATTTAACCGACAGCATATTTTAGCCAATGTCATATTTTAAAATGGTTATTACAGAGCTGTTTTATATAAAAACTTGTAATTAATAGCACATTCCAACGAATATTTAAGATTAATGAATGTCACATATTAAAATTTATGACAGAAACTATTAGTTCATAATTAAAACCGTACGAAACGAACATATAAAATAACACATCGCACCGAAATTTATGACTACAAAAAGTCATCATTAAAACACAATCACTAGGAGACAAAACTCATCAAGAGAAGAACAATTTTTTGATTAATTAATAATGAATAGGACACTAAAATCGTGTCGGACCGGTCTCGAGCTGGGCCCGACAAATTTTCGTCGTTTTATTAACATAAAAATTTTAATTGCCTCCCGGACTTCATTAATACAAAGCATTATTATGTTAATTGTGTTTCGATCGTAATACGGAAATTAATATTCCACGCTTTAAGCCTTTCGCGTCGATGTACTTGCAATAAAACGTTCTTCTCATTTGTTTTTCGTTGTTAATTGCTACACTCGCTTCGACGTCAGATTCATTCCATTCTATAATGGGCTATCGGTAGATCGAGGTATAGTGACGAAGTCTAAAGTGTTTTTAGTTAACCAATATTAAGATTGCCTCGTGATATGCCGCCCGAGGCATGTATATTCTGGATAATTAAAAACATCTTTAACATTTCTCCATATCAAATAAACAGCGTCAAATAAGTATAACGTACACAAAATTACACGTTATTGCGACGAAATCTTAACCTTAACAGTTTGTTGTATCATCAATAATCACAATGAGCCTTTACAGTTCAAATATTGTGATTATGTTAACGAGTATAAGTATACACCATTGAGCATTTTAACGACATAAAGAAGGAAATTGCTTGCACTTTATTGTCTTAAATGAGGATACCATAGTAACAACTATGTTGCGAAACACGACATTAAAGTAGGTAATAGCCATGACGAGGTAAAAGAATCATGTACTACATTAAAAATCAAAGGCGACTATCATTTCGAACTCCTGTTACTTATTAACTATGTGTGTTATTATTTCTATGTTTACTTTTCATTTATATAACAATTCCTTTTTAATGTAAGTGTAAAGTAATATATGGATTTTACGCGTACCTAAGTAAAACAGTAAGCCATGCCCATTATTTGTAATTGTTTAAACTTATCTAATTTATTATTAGTTTAAATTCGAATGTGCAATGTAATGAATTTAGCTTGTACGAGTGTCTTTTGCACGCATCAACGATCCACGTTAGCTAAATTACACGCATCGAATATCACACTTTTTTTACACCACATGCTTGTTGAACAGGAAAATAGCTGCATTTATTACCTATACATAGTATGAAAGCTGATGACACATTTGAGATACATGGTTGGTGGGCCTAATGACTAGCGAGCAAGCACTTTGAAACACTGCTTTTGCCGCAATGTATGTAAACGTCTAATTGTATAGACCATCCAAGTATATGCTGAGTGCAGTTACTAAGTGCAGTGTTGGTTAACGTAATTCTAGATTGATGTTGGCAACTGATTCATATTATGTTCTACATGCTTTTAACACATTATTTCAGAACTTCTGATAACAGAATATATTACAAGCGATGCTACCATTTACATTCTACTGACGTTTGATTTTCAAAATAAAATTTAGGCGTATGGTCAAGTCAAATCCTGTAGAGCTCACCCAGCGGGAATGTCCATTAGTAGACCATATTTATATTTTAATCAATGAGCAAAAGCAATTTGCAATTTAATCAGGTATTTATACAAAACACTTCTTCCTATTCTTCGATAATGGGTGGGACACAAAAAGCGTGCACACGGCTTATACGAGATTCAGCAGCTGCGAAGCCGATAATCTCGATTCTAAGGCGATTGCGATATTTATTATCGAGTCTCGTTATTCGAGTCCAAATAAAATAAAGCGTTTATTAGGATTCGCGTTTTGGCCGGGTTGCGGGAATTGGCCATTGTTTTTGGTCTGCCATCAATCACGTATAGTTCTCGACGGCGACACGGGAGCGCCGATGCCGAGCGCCGAGCGCCGAGCGGGACGGGGTATATAACGGTTATTGAAATTAGACGGCCCCCGCTTTTTACCAAATTTAAATTTTGATAAGGCGAGTCCCTGTTTTGCTCTAACTCTGACTCGGTTTGGGAAGGGTGCGTACTTTTTGTTTCGATTCGCTGTCTGTTCTTGGTGCTAACGTTAAATTTATTTTACTAAGGCCATTCTGATTTACTTTATACTCGCTTTTTATTGCGTCGGTATTGAATGTCGCTTTGTGTTGTGTCTGTGAAAATTTCAATGACTGTTAAAGTTCTTGTTTCTCGAACACAAGCGATATTTCGTGTTGCTATTATTTTGTAACGTTGACGTGAAATAAGGATCATTATATCGAATTTCATTTTAATGTAAACTGAATTTGTATGACGCATGCGTGTCGTGTATGTGATGGAACAGTTCTGTAGTTTCGATATAATAATGGTTATTGGTTGAACGTATGATGCCAAATGTTTCAGTTTTATTTTTTATAAACCCGGTTGGACCTATTAGTAAATGTAATTGAATTGTAAACAATAATTATTTATCAGACATTTATTTATATAGCTTAGTTCATTAGTTCTCTTTTCAAAAAAGACCAGTAATGTAATTAAATATAAGTTCCCCTTTACTCATATTTAATGGTCATTTTATTGAATAACTTATATAAATTTTCATAACAATAAACTCAATAAACAGTATGAAATTCTAAAAGCATCATTTATAGTTGCTAAGGAACTCCTTAAATCGTGGTGCCGCTCATTGACACCTACGCGTCGTCCTCAGTCCTATTGTACCTACGCCTCATCGATATTCATGGAGAGTTGTAAAACGTAATAAAACACCATTTTTATATCTCGTGTTTAGACAGTGCCCGAGAGGTGATAAGGAAACCTGTCTGATACTGTATAGGACCGGATATCACTGGCCATTCACAAAAAGTAACCCACACATACATACGAGCCGCTGTCAGTGTGTGCGTGCGTGTACACACGTGCCGGACACATCAGTTCATTCATAACGATCTTAAAACCAAATAGTTGATAGATTCGGTACAGTTATGCGAATATAAGATTGATGGTAATGTTAGTATTTTTAATGTGTTTATGGGTGTTTTTAAATTGTCTGCTTTTTAGTTAATGTTTTATAGCGATGTAAATACCCAATTGGTATTTTATTTTAATTTAATTTGAACACATTTTAATTAAGATTATATTTACAATTATGTCGTTGAAATTACAATTCTTATCAACTATAAGAACTATTAAATATAGTTAAACATGCTTCAGAACATAGCATGGGTTTTCTCTAATTGATTACGATTAAGTTTTCGAAAACCCTACAAAATGTTTGCATAAAATGTTTAATGTTGGTCACCTTAGATTACTAATGCACCTGGCACAATTACCGTAAAATGATCGAGTTCGATTTTATTTAAGGCAATCTCGATTTCGCTTTATAGCCCTATTCACGCCGAACCACACATATTTACGATAAAAGTATCTTCAAAAATATCTTCTCTCGATATCTTCCTAAAGCTGATAATCCTTTAATCAAGGCTCAAAAATAAATGTTTGTACATGCATAAAATTATTGTTGTCAGAATGATGTCATTTTAGGTGGATCGTAAAAATTCGCAGTAAAAACATTATGTTCATCGTTTTATATTATACGTATCGGTGTAACTGTAAACTCGTTTCATTCATCTTCTCATTTAGACTAAAAATATGCGTTCGACTTTCGAGATATCGTATGGTAAATCCGGAAATATAAATTTCGAAGCAATTTATTCGTGAATTAATCTGACAATGGAACTAAAGATAACGTTTAACAATTAATTTAGGAATAAAACTACTTTCGTTCACTATTTTAGTTGGATACTTGAACATATGTGTGTGGGATGAATTTCATAACTCAAACATTATTGGCATTTCTATGTTACATGCGATAGTATTTTTAATCCATACTAATATTTTAAATGCGAAAGTAACTCTGTCTGTCTGTCGGTCTGTCTTTCCATCAAGCTAAAACTACTGAACCGATTAGAACGAAATTTGGTACACAGATGGTCTAGAGCCTGAGGAAGGACATAGGCTACTTTTTTTTAACAACCCCCAAAAGGTTGCGTGAGGGGTTGAAACTTTTTATAATTTTACGTTTTTACGGCCAAACCGCTGAACCAATTGTAAGAAAATTTGGTACACATATGGTCTAGAGCCTGTGATAAAACATAGGCTATTTTTAATTGGTAAAAAAGAGCGATACGGGGTCAAAGTTTATATGAAAGTCCACGCAGATGCAGTCGCGGGCAACAGCTTGTTATTTAATGATGTAGCTCACTCCTATCCAGTATATTCTAAGACACTTTAATTTTCTCTTAAATAAAGCACTAGCAGCACGTGACAAGAAGAATTTATAGATATCTTTTAAGGTCAAAAATAGTTGTCGCCTAATCAAATATTAAGATGACTCATTAGATTAATCTAGCTTCATAAAAATGTCGTTGTTTCTTTATAGTTCCGTTCGATTTGGACCGTTGACATACCGAACTCGTTTCCTTATGCCAAGCGCGTGTTAATTATTCGTACGTAGGCGTTAGTCCATCATTATCGATAGTAGCCCATCATTTTATTGCCGAATTTTAAGTCCCAACTGTCTTCGAGAAATCCATTCAAAATTCCATACGTTGGGTCTCAATTTTGAATACGATTGAACGATGAATGTGGTTCGTAATCTTAATGGTAAAACAAACATTTTCATTTAAATTAATGTGTGGATTAATAACTTTTTTTTTTCAACAAAGATCCGTGTTTATTCGACACTGATGAATTCGGTTTTGCGACGAGAAAGTTTGTGTTTATAATTATTAATTGAAAACAAGGATGAAAGAGAAAATTAAAAATAATGAATCTCTCAATAGTCATGTTATGAACACGTTAAAGCGAAGACACATTAAACTTCTCGTGACCGCGCCGAGGAAATAAATAGATGAACGTAGAAACACCTTGTTTGTAAGTAAATAAATAGTCAGGATTGAGCCGTTGCTTTTATTTTCACGCAGTTAACTTTAAAACGAGCTAGTGAATAGCTTTTAGCGGACATTGCGAGCCTGTACCGTCATAAAAGGAGAACTTGGTGATGTATGAACGCGATTTGTTGCTACACTTTACTTTGTTGATTTGTTGCTTTATTAACGAAGATTTTGTGATATTTTGCTCAAGTTGTTTGTAATTATGAGTTTGTGTAGATACGACATAATAGATGCTTTAAGGTTTGAACGAGTGTTTGAGATCATTAATTGTATCACAAATAATTACGATTTTTAAGTAGAATTTAATATCTATGTTAATAATATTAAAAAAAAAGTTTGTATTTCAATCACCTTCACCATAATATGTTTACACAAATAAACATATTATTGAGTCTTTAAGTAACTTAGATGTTTTTTAATAATAATTAATAGTTAAAATACTCTTTTCTTGTATTTTGAGGCTTGTTTGACAAAGGCGACTTATTAAAAATACTGCTACATATTTCAATTTCAATAGGTACCACAAAGCAATATATAATACAGCGTATATTAAAATATATACTCCATATAGGTGTTAGCCCTACAAATTACAATCAACAGTGCGCGCTATCCAGACGTCTGGAATCTTTATGTTTATTTTATATTAGAGTAATTTCTCTATTAACACGCCTACGCTAGCCATGTTACCGAGATAGGCTTCAAGATCGCTTTGTGCTTCGAACGTAGAGATAAGAATGCGCTTGGGAAGTTATTATTGTTTGTTTTAGAAAGCACTTTTAATATGTTCAAGGTATTGGTAAGCTTTTTAATATGAAGCAATGGAACGCGTTTTGGATTGTTATCGGGTAATTTACAATGCTTATTTTATTACGCTTACATTGCGTAATTTTCATATAATTTTTTTGCGCTGTTGTACTATGAGCACTGGGCTTATAGTTAAAGAAAAATATATCGACATAGTATATGTAATATTATTAAGATAATATACCTGTTTAAAGTTCCAGTGAGAAATAAATAAATAATTTATTGTTTTTATATATAATTTCCTTATCTTTCGAGTTCTCGTGTAGGTGAGGTCAACAACCTTTTAATACAGCTGTGATAAATATATTTTCTTTTAATGGAAACACACGGTTATGATGAGATCATTTGCCTTTTTGTATGCGAGTGCTTTCGCATTGTTGGGTGAAAGTTTGTATTGAATTTTGTTGGATTAAGCAACAGTACCGGTATATAAATAATACGTTATTTACTAAGTTATACATATAAAAATTAGTTGGTTTGCCTTTTGACTTAGTAAGTGTATAACAAAATCTATCACCGCGTCTATCCTGGTCGAACTTAGAAACGTTATTTTCACCAAAAGATGAGAGGTTAAAAGTTATTGTTAAAAAAGGTTTAGGTAAGCAAATTACCTACACACCTAGAACTGGCTTCTTCATATAAGAATTATTAAATGTTTGGAAGCTGATATTTGTTCTATAACTATAATACTTATTACTATGTAAGAGCTCATAATCATAGTACGACATATGATTATGGGTTGTTACTGACTTATTATATAGGAATAGGACTTCTTAAGGCAGAACATAAATCGTAATTCTAAATTTGAATTCCTCATCAGCACATACTAAAGCGCTTAAAGCGATGCTTAAGAGAAAGCTTGTTTGCCAGTGCACTGCTGTCGATTCCATGCGCCTACGCACCTCGTATTATTTATTATAAGAAGCTTTCCTATGGATTATGGAGATCAAGCGACGACAATACTAATATTTTTAATACTTTATCTATTTTTAATTAAGTAGGTATTGTTGTCGGAAATTGAATGGTCTGATTTTTTTATCGCATGTTACTAAAGAAAGCGTCGGTATTTCTGAACAGCTGTATAATAAAATATAGCAAGGTAAAACGTACTTTAACTTATGGTTATAAATTAATGTTACTTTTTTTGTTAATCGGTTTGGTAGAAATACGTCGTATAATGGTAGGAATACCAAGTTAAAACCACTAATATACGTTATATAATATACTAACCTAAAAATAATTAAACTATTTCAAAACTGTATCTGTATCAACTGGAACTAGTAGGAAATAATGGTACAGCAATTGCAAACACTAGAACTGAATAATGTGCTTTATCATTAATGATATTTCGCTCATTTCTTGTAACAAAACAAATGTGTTCGAGACAAGCATTTCACCACGCATATTTACAGACGGGCAAACACTGAACCTTTGATTACTTTAGAATTACGACTGCTGCGCTGCACTTGATTATAATTGCGAGGACAGGGAGATCTGATTTGCGTGACCAATCCGAGCTGTAATGACGTACCTACCACTGCGTATATCCATGCGACAATATTAAATAAACACGAACATATTTCAAATTCCTAATCCATGGAGAGCCCGCAAGAAACACCGCACATACGTTACAATAAAAGCCTTCGATGTAATGCAAACTTATAATTTGTTTCGCGTTCCGTTCCGCGACGATCGAATGTGCACTTTCGCACTTAATCGAGAAATATGGCTGGTGCTCTTATGCCTTTATTTATTGCGGCCAGCCTTCAAGTAAGGGATTAAGAGGCGCGATTCATATTGCCCTCATTAGCACTAAATTGATTAAGCGTGAGCTTTGTAAAGATTGCACCAGTTCACAATAATATGTACTTACTTCCTACGATATGTTTTCATTGACGCGTTCTGATTTATGCGGTCGATTATTGTTTTATGGCTTTAAAGTATATAAAGATTGTTAACTGGTTTTTCCGATATTAATTTTAATTCGCCAAACTAGTTTACTAGCCTATTTATCGTACACTTATTCTTGATAATAATTTAGACGACTGGGTGCGTCTGCCTAATTAACCCGTTGGCAAAATACCCACACAGCTAGCGGATCTTATTGTATTATTCTATTTAATACGTAAGTAATAAATACAAATAAATGTACCTTAACATATATGTATTTATAATATAATTGTGGCCTCAGATCCAACATATGGGCGCATCTATGAGCAAATTGTCGAGCTCGCGTCTCATTAATTAGCCACGTAGTGCCAGATCGGGCACACTTACAACAATACGTGTATATTTAGCAGATAAGCAGCCACGATTTATTGCGTGCATTTCTTTTGTCAGCTTTGAAATTGTACTCGCATAAGTTAACCGAGATTAAAGTAATCGAACTTATAAATTTTGTCGCCTCACCTTTATACGGCCAACGGTAACGGACGCAAACTTTGTTCAAATTAATGGGCCACATTATCAGATCGAGTCTCGTACATGGCGTTTATGCGAAGATAATTTTGTGTACAGAATTTTTAATTCGTTCACGCTTCGGTCTCCGCCGATAGTCTTTAAATTATTGAAGCGAAATCCCATTTGAGAGCCCACTTCGATGCCGGATTGAATTTACAATCGGTTTTGTTATTTTTTAAGAAATTTTGTTTGTTACTTATACCTATATGTAAAGAAAGCATTTTAAGTATATATAATGCACGTCAATAACGTGACTTAACGTTTTTTTTTCTAAGAACTATAGTAGCTTCTATTTTTTTCAAATACAATAATGCTTGTTACTGTAAAGATACCAGGTAATTACGAAAAAAATACTTTTCTAATTAATTACGTGAGCCGTCAACAATGTTCTTGTAAATTCTTTACTTAAAATTAAATTACAGCGTAAGTGGCTAGAAAACCTTGTAAACATTCCGCAGCTTAAAAGAAACGCGTCGAGTTACTAATTAAGTAACTAAACAGGCTTCAATGGCTATGAAATTCCTTATGTGCACGGTAGATAAACCAATTTAAAACATTTTAAAGCAACGCTTTGCTCCTAATAGACCCAGTTTACAGTCCAAGTATTGGCTAGGAAGGGAGTATTGTTTTGGTATAAGGCTACTCAATACTCATACACACTTGAAAATAAAAGGATATTTGATTGATTTGATTGATACTAACACATTTAATATATTACAAAACACCTCGAGACTTAAATAATTAATTAGCAGAACAGGTGTTATCCGTATTTTAAAGTTAATTAGGT
>DWAJ01002615.1:0-16960 GCA_018238005.1 Eurema mandarina
AAAAATCTAAACCGCTTAAGTTAGACGCTTGAAATTTGGATGCAGGTACCTTAGTAAACTTAAAGGTTAGTTGCAACAGAATATTGCAAAATTCCCACGGGAACGGGAGTTAGCGGGAAAAAACATTTGTATGAAAAAATCTAGGAAAAAAGGATTATAAGGGAGGGAAGGGGGATCAAAGTTTTATGAAAGTCCACGCGGACGGAGTCGCGGGCAACAGCTAGTATATACATAAAAAGAAAGGTTTTTGCGAACTCAAGAAGGCTGTACCTAGTTAAATGATTTTTACTTCATTACATTTGCGATCGATCGAGCGATAGATCGCGCTTTACTAAAGTACAATCCATAAGTTCTTAATCATAATTTGCATAGTATTTATTCTTAATAATTTAATAAACATAACTGTAAATTCTTGTTGTTTTATCTACTTTAATAAATTTCTAAACGCCTAACATAACTTTAACATAATAACTAAGAAACAGTGACATTAAACATTTTATAGAAGCTACGTTTGCCGGTACTCCGGTCCATTCGTAATATAATTCCGATAGGGTAGATAATGTACCAACATGGCTCGATGCCAGCGCGGTTTCACCCTCTACGTACTCTGATTTATTGTACGAAGCATAGTGAATCAAACACTAATGATATGTATTCACTTAACGCGCGGTAAAGCTTTCGCGAAGAAAACATTTGGAAACTATAATACCTATACGTAAACTGTTCTGGAGATGGTTCTTTTAATCACCAAATATGCCGATGTTGAAAAGTTTGAATAGTGCGCAAGTTTTTAAATCTGGTCTTTTTCCCCTTCAATCAATCTATAAAAAAAGCCGCAGGAAAATCGGCTGCGACGTTTCGTTTCATACTATGTAATGATAAAGTACTTTTAGATATCGTTAAATATTACAATTTACACTATTAATATGTGCATAATTTATTCCATAATGCCAACATACCCTTATAAACGACAAACGCACGTGTGCACAACTAAACATATTAAATTTTAATACTATCAAACAATGTCAACCTGTCACTGCTCTCGCATAAAATAATAGGCATATCTGAACGAATATCAAACGAGCTTTCACTTAATTGGGGGTAACTGGTAACCGGCCCTTTGAGATGCAAATGTAGGTGGACACAGACACCTTGTGTACAATATTGGTTGAAGGCAATGTTACAGCTGGTTACTCTGACATGAATTATTGATTTGATCTCCACGCCGATCGATTTTGTACTTATTACGGTGCAAGACAGTTATTAAACGTTAATAATTCATAACATGTTAGGTACTATAGCTTTTATTGACATTACGATAATAACATTACAATCTTTTATAAATTATCAAAGTAATCTTTAGAAGCCATTTGTAAGTATTATCTTATAATTTTGATTTCCATAAATTAATTAAAATTCAAATCGACGATCCTTTAGATTAAAAAAAATAAAAATAAATTTATTTCTTAACATTAAAGTCAAAATAAATTTCAATATAAAACAACATAATGTCATTGTGACATGACCACACGACCTCACACATGATCCTCTGTTCTCTGTAAATTAATATATTTTACAAAAATATATTTTATTGCCCTTTTAAAAGCCACATAATTGTTAGCAGCATTACAATGAAATTATACACAATAAAAGCATATAATTACGATAAAATTAAACATATCGCTCGACCACCAAGAAGGCAATTAATGAACTACCGTTAATGAGTCGGTCATATTATACGTATAATAAAAGTAATTACTTTATCATCCCCTAAAATAATACGGCCTTAATATCTTCATAATTTGCCTTAACAATCTTAAGGAAGTTTGGCTTTGAATATAAGTGTATTTATAATAAGATATATGGATATACTATAAATACATAATTGCATGGATTAAATTTGTTTTATGTTGTTGAATAATGTAACAGTATAACTATTATTTTCAAAACAAATTAAGTAAGGTCCAACCAACGACCTTAAGTATTATTGCATAAAAGAGATTTAGCATATATAAATAAAATGAATGGACATTTAAATCAATCGAGCCGCGGAATGCGACCGGTCTAGTTCGAACCCATGTATTCACTTGTATTGCTAACTATGAAGGAACACGCTTTGATTCGATTTTCTTATCCAATAAGGTGGGTACGATGTCGCCGCAAAGCAAAACATGTCCCCTACAAATAGACACGTAATTTAATTATGAACCTTATGGCATTAGCTTAAGGATCTATTTAAAATGGCGTTAAGTCCTGTCAATATCTACGCAAATCAGAGTTTGAAGCGCGGAGACGAATATGAATAATGAAAAGGGTGCTAGGGCAGCATAGGGTTAAGTTAACACTAAGTCTCATTACAAGTAAGTGCTTACAGCGTCGATGTGGATTTTTGAGGGTAGGGTATTTTTATACACTACACACTTTTATACTACTACACATACTTATTTTGACATGAGTGACGAATCTGTGAATATGACAATTTATTACGTAAAATTTATTTATTTGAGATTTTATTTATTATAAAAAGCTTTGAACATGAAGTTAAGTGTTTCTCCAATCGGCAAATTACCGGCACGTTTGAAAAAGTAAATAAAGTTGAAAAAAACGGGGTAAATAAGCAAAAAAATAAATACGACAGTTGGACCGTTCTGAAAAAAGTAAAAAATCCTCATCGATAACCAAACAAAAGGTAAACACTCAAGAAGGCGTAGAATCGAACGACAGCTGTCAATTTAGAAACTCAAGGCAATTGAAGGGTTTGCCCCCTGTATTTAAGGAAATTTTCTTAAAACAAACTCCATTTAATAATGTGCTTTATTACCAATTGAATAGAATACATTTTCGAGTAGAAGATTAATGGTGTTCAACGTCGATTGTTCACTATTTTAATGTTTTCATTGCGTGCTTGAAAGAACTAAGAAGGACAAGTTCTGATTGATTATTTTCGTATTTTATTAGTCCTTACTGACATAGCGGAATAGCCTAACAAGGTTTTCAATGGAAAGTCTATAAATGCAGTTATTTTTAGCATTGTTATTTTTAGGCTCTTTCTAGCCTTGATATATTGCTGAATAATGAATGCTTATTATAAATTCGAAAGTTTGTGTAAATGTATAGATGTTTGTTACTTTTTGCTAGTGCTAGTTACTAAATGGTTTAACTAAAAATAAAATGTTGTATACAAGTAGATAGACACTGTAATACAACATAGAAACCTGTTTGTCGCGGAAAACCGAAATTATTTTATAATAAATCAATGTGTTTATGTAATACCTAGCAAATAAACGAAGTTCACGTACGCAACACCAAGACAAAGAATGTCTACCCAACTGTTTTCTGAGGAGATTCTAGAATATTCTCCAATTGTGGCTGCTGGTATATCATTTTGTTTAACATAATTGCGGTAGTTAAATCCAACATAAAGTATTCTACGAAAGCACGATAATAGTCCCACACTTTGAGTCACTGTTGAATATATAATTGCTTTGAAAACGTTTAGAGTTATCTTGTAAGTCTTTATAAATGCATATAAGCTTTAGTAATAGCGTATTCCAATTTAAAGCTATTTTAATAATATACAAAGAATCCCTGCTTGATATTAAATTATGTATGTATGTCTGTAACATTTTCGCGATCCGGTAGCGACGAAATTTAGTACTAAGATAACACTAATACTATTATTATTCTAGTACTAAGATACAAGACTATCTAGACAGATAGTATATTCCTATTGCGAAATAAAGATTTGATGAGATTTAACGTTAAAAGCACATACTAAGGCACTTTATAAATAACTTAATTCTATACAAAACATTAACTAAATATGGTTCATAAAATATTCTAATAAAGACTAAATATATACGCTATAATTTGAAGTCAGAAGCCTTAGTTTATTTTAAGACTTGTAGTAATTCCCAAGGGCTGACGCGACGGCTCGTCTCAAATTATTATATAGCATTAATTATATATAAGTACTAGTATATTCAGTTACTTACATAAGAACTTTATAAATAGGAAAATAAATACTTAAGTACTTCAATTTTTATTCTTCTTCGCACACATTTATTATTCATGATAAACACATATAGTAATTGCTCTTAAATCAGTTTATCTATTAAAACGAATCAGTCTGTGTTGCTTAATTTAAAAGATCAGCTCAGCATACATGCATAGACAAAAAAGGAGTTCTATACGATCTAGTGATAGTGATAGTTACAAAGGTGCCTGTGAGTTGTTAAGATATAATTGAAACTGTTAGGAGTTAGTTAGCTACATCAAAACTGCTAGATTGAGTATCACGAATAATTCATTAGAAATAGGTTTCAATACAATTCCGAGTCGATACCACAGCATCGCCGTGAAACCAGTTTCGGAGAATAATATAGACCTACCTCAACGAAGTGCCATTATCCTATTTATTGCTTGACTTTCTCGTAATATGTAAATGGCAGGAAGCGGCGATCGCTGCCCATCCATCATCGCGAATTATCAGTTGCATCGCAAGTAACTGATTTCGTTATCAGCGCCGACTATGCGTTATGTTCTTTTATTATTGAAGCTTTTTTAAGTCTCGGACGTTGCATGTATGTATACATAATATGTAAAATCAAACTCTGTATAGTTTTATGTATCAATATTGTACATTTGGTAGTATAAAGGTCACGTATACATACGTAAGACAAAAGCAGATTGAAATATTTAATGTCTTAATGGAATTGACTTTTACTTATATTATACAGTTTGGGAGGACATGACAATGAATAGATTTAAAAATATGTTTAACTCTCTCACCCACAAAAGTACTCCCGATTCTATTAATCGGCTAAAGTTTGGCATCCAGGTAAATAGGATACAGGTTTTGACTTTTTGTTTCGTTTTTACGATGCAACAGCTTAGTTTAACATAAAGGAGTTTAAAAATATTAATTATATTCACGTTTTGCGCAGTGTCTGCAAATCACTATAATTTCTTATATTCTGTAACTGCTAGCCTACGGCACGTCATGCTTGAAAATGATCGCTGACTGTTACTAAGAACAGCATAATTTATAGATTATAATCATATTATAAAGAGGTTTAGAGAGAAATGGTTTTTCAGTTTAGTCTTGGAATCTATAGAACCAATTTATAAATTTAAATCCTACTGACCGTAAAAAACAAGGTTGAAACAAAGCACAAATCTCTTATTTTTTAGATGTTTTCGTTGCTTCAAACCAAAACAAATCAATCAAGTCTACTTAGCATACACATAAGGCTACTACAGTTTGGTGTGTAAAAAGAATGCCCTAAAATCAACGAGAATAGTGCTGACGAAACATTAGGTTGAACCCCTTTCTAACCCCGCCTGCTTCAACAGTCCTATATACCTAAAAACCGTGTATAGCCATTGTTCCGTGGTTTTGTGTGCGATAAAAAAGTACGCCGACAAACTATTGGCAATCGATTATTTTTTGTTCCAAATATTCTCGAATCAAGCTCCATTGCTCCGCTTAATTCGAGATATTTATATTTCAAATCATACGTCACTTTCATTCCAATGAAATATGTTTTTGTTGAGGTTTTTTCGTAAATAGCTAAACTTGATTCTAAAATATAAATAATACAGATAAATCAGGACAGCAGAGTCAATACACAAGGTTAGTTAATACATCCAATCTCAAGAAAGAGTATAAGAAATTGTCCTTCAACTTGTCTTTAGAACAGCGATGACTCAATCAATAGAAACCTGCAAAGGACTAACTACAGACGATATTGGATATCCCGTCCGCGTGCCTGATTGGATTCCGAGTCTTTCCAACGTGTGGAAACACGTCACTCAACACAAATAATAAATTCAATTTTCTTCCCTTCATCGGGGGCCCGGACCATATTAATCGTGTCTTTGTCCTCTCAGACTTGACGCTTGTTTATTCGTACATTTGCAATATTTACAGACCAAATTATTTATCATATAGTTTTTGTTAGTAGAACTGAGGAAATAGTGAAAAATTAATGCCTTGTCACCTCGAGTCATAAAAAGAAACGTTTCTTTCATATTGTCAAAATGATCACATTCAACTATTATAGAATAACTAGAGAAGACTTAAACTATTTATTATAGCTGTAATAAAATGTATTGGTTAATAAAATTCATACAAAAGTAATTGGTTCAGTTCACCTTATTTTTTTCTTTTTACAAAAATTGCAATGTAATCTATAGCGAATATTACTTGAAGCACAATACAAATCAAATACTCGTTTAAATTTCGCTCAATGCATGAACAATCTCGTTGTACTCGTAGGTACTCGAGAAATGGCGAGAATACAAATTTTATTCTGTTCGTGCAACTTACCTATATCAAACGATCTATTGCGAAAGGTTATTTATCCTTTTGATTTTAACTTCTATATCAATAGCTCGTTATCCCGCGGTTTTCCCGCGGAAATTCCTACCGTTTTATTCATATCTCTCCAATCATCTAAAGCACACAGTTAAATTCTTTTAGTATAATAATGTTTATCGTTTTTAAAATATGCGTCGATCCATCCATAATACTTGCACTATTACAAAAACAACTCACAAAACCCATTTTCATATTCTGAAAATACGCTGATTATTCTACGTGGCTTTAGTGTCTTCTAGTACCATAGTAATCATAGTCCCTGTATATGCTATAGATAAAACGGTTTGATGAAGTTGGAATCTGACTATTATATCGTCAGAATTTCAATTTTAATCTAGAGAAATGTAAAAGGCTCTCTATTAAAGCTATACTATTTGTAATCCTATAAATCTTAGCACAATACTTGCCCATTACATTATGTACCGGCGTTTACATCAAGCTTCGGAATCAGGTTGGCCATGTTTACTTACAAAATTTACTGCTCTACCGCTTTCAACGACCAATGACTTAGATTATCTCGGAATATATATATAATATACATATTAGGATTATTTTCTAATGCTTTCTTTGATTACGAAGGAATGTATAGAATCGATCTTTAATAATAATTATTGTTATGTAGTAAAGGGGAACGATTTCTTATTGTTTGGATCAAATAGGCCTCGTAACTGTTATTAGAAAAAATCCTTCAGCGTAGTACTAGCAGTAATAGTAAACTTAGGAGTACTGCTATTCCCTTGGATTTGGGAACATGAGTAACACTTTAGAGAGCGTTAAATCTTTCTTACAAGGGACAGCAATGTAGCTGAATTTCGATGGCTTTAATGCTATTTCTCTTACTCTAATGACTTATCCATATGTAACACAGTACGAGTAAGTGAGATACATTAATGAATTTCAGTAAAACTGCTAACAATTCTACTTCCACTACGAGTATAATAATACGTGTGCCGTCTGCGTAAATTATCTGGCCCGAGTTTTAAATATTCAGCATACATATAAATATAGACACATGCATTAGTTAACGATATTTATTGAACCATTCGATAAAATGAAAGGCTCCAGTAGTTTTTAACGCTGATTAGGTCTGATTGCATACTGAGAGCTGTTTAGTGCGAGTAACGGTAAATCCAATAATGAAATTAAGCTTGAATCCAACTCACCCGGTAACTCGCACCAAGTAATAACTTCTTTTAACTTCCAATCATGCTAACTCAGATTTATAACGTTTCAAGTATTAAGAAGTAAAAATGTTTGAGAATTCAATTTTCTCGAAATAAAATTGTTTTTGAACCAGCCTTTGAACCTAATAACAATCATTTTTTGGAGATACAGCCTTTGTGAAGATATATGTTTGTTACACTTTCCTGCAAAAACTACCTAATTCATTTGGATGTGCTTTGGCAAGCAGGTAGATTAAGCCTTGGATTAACTGATAAGACACTTCTTTTTCTGATTTTGTCACTGGAACGGTAGCTTCGCGGTCAAAACCGTGGAGCATTACAAATAAAAAAGTAGCGTTTAAAATAAATAAAATACACAAACGAAAGTTATTTTATATTTAAATTAATAACAATTTGAAGTGCGCTTTCTCCCTCTTTGATAATAAATATTGTTCAAACAACTACTTATTATGCGAAATTAAATTCAGTTGAAATCAACTTTGTATCTCAAGTTTGCAGTAATAACATTAGCGCGGCGACAAATTAGTTGTTTTAATAAAATATTTAAATTGCTAATAGGACTATGTTAAGGAGATAATTTTATTGGACACATCATTAGTTATCTATCTATCTAACGGAAATAAACTTTCAATCTAGCCTTAAACTACATTACCAATACGAGCTGCTTGTAAAAATAACAATAACCTTAAATATCCATTCTTCTAAGTTTCAACGTACTATATAAAATAATGGAAACCAATATTGAATGGAACAAAATTTAAAGCATTTGATTTTAGTCAAGAGGTCCATATTAAGAATTAATCTGTCAATTTATGAAGAATATATTATAATTTATCTGTATAACACAAGAATATTTAAGTCATATTTGTTTGTTTTATCGATTCTCTCTTCCATTTCCGTAGCTCGTCCTCAGCTTGCCTGGCAGGTTCTGCTATTTAACAATAAGGTCGCCTTTGGGTACGTTTTAACGTGTGCTTATTTATACATGTCATCTAATTCCTTGTTAATGTAAAAAAACAGTTAAGAGTTTTGAATAAATAAGAGTAGCTATATCAATATTATGGACATTGTTTTTGTTAATTAACAAAATTTACTTATTTAAGCTGTCCGTACAAACGACATTGGCCGTAAAAATGTTTAAATACAGTCGTGGAATGTGAAACCGATATTGAAAAGTATTATAAAGTTTAAATGTTCGAGCTCGTTTTTGGTTAAGTGGTCAGCGAGTTTTGGTCCGGTTTCAATAGTTTTGGGTTAACTATTCTACTTTTCGCTATACTCGTAGGTATTGTCACACGATAGCATTGTACATAGGTTTTGCGGCTTTCATAGGTATACTTGATGTATGATACTATGCATTTGATTCTTATTCTATTTTTAGCTTCAAAACTTTTTACAATTACATATTTCTCAGACATTTTTTTTCATATGGGTATTTCTTTACAAAATTTTGTACGATAAAAAATCGATAAATTAAAGAATTAGTTACTAAAATCTACGTACTATGCTATAAACTTAGTCAGACGATTAATTAAAAAAAAACACAAGCCCATTAAATTAGAATTGCTATGTCATCAGCGGCTAATTATAATTCGTTACAAACTATGTTGAAAAGTATATTTTAAACTTTTTAATGAATGTTTACTAGCAGCGAGAAAACATGATACCTGAAATTGAAACGTGTCTTCATATAACTTACGTATCACTTTCCCAGAACATGCATTTAATCATTCTTTATTGTTTCAGGTAAAAGTTTCGCTCGTGTCCTACTATGTAGCATCCTGCATCCATAATACTTGAGTCCTTTTCATATACGCTAAGTATTATGCAGCTGCGTAAGTATCGCGTGATGCGTCACTTGCAACATATGCTTTAGGGATTCTGTGAAACGGTGATAAAAAGCACCTTTATTACTGTAAACGCTACCTGTGCCCTTCAGTTTATATGCAAGCTCTTGAAAGCTTTTTAACATAACTTACAGTCTGGTATTACGAAGTAGAGAGAGATTTTTATGTTAATATTATTTACATAAAGTCAAAAAGATTTGTACGTAGTTTTATATATAGCATTTTATCTTTTATTATTCTCATATATATTTACATTTAGAATAAGCAATGACTAAGCAATTTGTATGTTTGAATTTTTAATTTTAATGCAAATATATGAATCTAAAGCGGACTAGCTCTTTATATTAAATGTTAAACGAAACATTAATTTAGAGATATACCCATTTCAAACATGACCGTAATCTTCAAAGTAGCTTTTAACATTTCATTAGTGCATATTTAAATTATTAACTTTTAATTTCGCATGCGTACCGCTCGACCCTATTACTTATTCAGCAGTGAAACTATGATATGACGTTGACTAATGATCCCGGGCCTATAGCTTCTAGCGTGTAGTACGAATGTCACGATCGTTATACAGTATGGAGCTTTGATGTGAACCGCCGTGCTCGGTGGTCGGCCAATAATAGCATTTTGCTATTTCAGTAAGGCATACATACAAACGTGCATTAGCTGATTCAATTAAGCTGTATATCAGTGTTGTTTGGATTGAACTTATAAAATCAATATGCGATACTTTATTAGCTTTGATGTAGGAAATTCAGTTCATAGTTTAAGCTTCTAATTGTTGCGGGTGGAAAATTGGCTCATGTTTTATTAGTAAACAATAAATATGAACTAAACAGCGTTTTCGGATTAAACAAACAGTAGAGTTAGCGAAAGACACAACAGGTATTTTATTAGAAATTTCAATGGGTGGAATTTTTGCCTCGTTCCTGTTTTCAAATCTTTGGTAACTATTCTGTTAACGCTGTTGGACAACTGCCAGACGAGGTCGGAATAAATATTTGCCTCGAAGTGATTGTGATTTTTGAATAATCCCAAAGTTACTAGCTGTTACCAGCTCTTTTGGGTAAATTAGTATCTCAGATGAGGATTTTTCTTTATAGACGAGAGTATTATTCTGAAAATCCACTAAGATAATATTGTCTGTTCGGTTTTTATGTACAATAAATAGTTTAATAGTTTTTATTCATGTCAAGTAACTTTAGCTTCTTTTGGATTTTGTGGCTTTAAATTGTTTGTTACATAATATAAAACAGTCTTAAATAACTAAACAATGATCCCGTCAACTAATTTGAGATAAAAATATAATAACGAGTATTAAATCAAGATGCTATGTCCTTATTTTTATCATTGTCGACGTTTAAATTGCTCACCCTTTCATATTATATTTATTTCAATATAGGAAGTATTTACCTATACGCAATTATATTAAGTATTATATTATATCTATTTACTTCAACGATATATGTAGTCAAAATTTAAAGGACGTTAAATATTCGCAGCGTTCCGACATTTACAAGTTCGCTAACAATGTTATTCTTTGGCTGACGAGCTTACATGAGTCGATCGATCAGGCGAAGAATTGTTGCGGTATCGATACGTATAAATAAACAAATAAACTCTCTTTCAATGCCCAAAAAGGTTAATGACACGCGTATGTTATCATTTTTGGTTGCCTTTTTTTACTGAATAAATTTCTGAAAGAGGTAGTATATTTATACTTGAACATTTTATTCACAAAACTAATTAGCATAATTCTTTAATCGTTATATATGTGTATGTGGGTATATATGTATGTAACACGCGTAGGATTTAATCAAGATAATACATGTGTCGCTTCTTATTACCAATCCGGGATTGTGGCAAGCAAACAAGACGACAGATCACTCGGGCTCAAGTCAACACGATATCACTTACGGGACCTTTCACTGTGTTTGTACTGCCGTAACTTCTATATTTGTCCTGAACAAATGTACTTTTTAATGGTTTTTTACCTTTTGCTAATCTTACTGGGAATTCACTGATACGCCTCGACAGAGCAGTGATGTACAAATGTCACTGTGCTCCGGTCTGAAGGGCACTGTAGCCAGCGAGATTACTGGGTTAATGAGTCTTAACATCTTATGACTCAAAGTTGGGAGCGTCAATGTAGTGCACCCCTGCCCGGAGCAAGGGGTAGCACTACATTGGTTATGGGCTGGCGTTTCTCTTACCATCAGGCGGGCGCCCAGCTCGTCTCACCACTTCATAGAATAAAAAAAAGAGCTTGTTAATCATCCGTTAAAAGTAAAACATAATTATAACATCATTATTATATAGTGTTAAGCGAAGTCGCATTCTTTGTTTGACTCGATGTCTGTTTTAATCTTTAAAACTACGCAACCGATTTTCAAGCAGTTTTTTTATCAGATAGACTTATTCAAGAGGAAGGTTGATGTGTATAATACATAAATACGGGTAAAACTGCGGGGCGTGGCTAGTAGTATATAACCTGTGAATTAAAAATCAATATCGATTGTACAATGATCAACACTTCAAAAGAATTAAGTCGTAATCGCGTGAACGCAAAATTTATAAAATTTACTCACAAACCTGATTTTTTAAGGATTACGTTCGCTTGCAGCAATTTTTAAAGAATCCGACAGTATAAGGTAGAGTTGTAAATACGAATCTTAAGTTAAGCGCGGATTCGTAACATTTCTTTGTAAAGAATTCGGAATTAAGATCTTATTGCGCTATGAAAATTCCGTTGCTTACAATATTTTTATAGCGTTATTAATTTAAAACATATAACATACTTAAGGAATAATAAATAACAATAATATAATTAAATATCCTCTTTAATGTTTATTGGTACGTACCAACTTAGGGACCGCAAGTCAATCATCATAACTTAAACTCAACTTTACGATTACGTATAAACCTACTTACGAAAGAGGTTAGCTCGGAACATGTTAATGCGTTTATTAATTAGAACTCTTAATTTCGGATGAATAAAGCGGGGAAATTTGATCGTCTTGAAGACGTTTCTGTTTTCATTAGCCCCTTGACAAATGGTCCGTATTCGTTGCGTTAACGACTCCAGAAAGATCTTTATTAAATTTGGTAATTTATTGCGTTTAGCAATTTATTCTGAGTGGTTTGATTTTTCTTGCCTAATTTTGTTTGACTCTCAACATTGTTCGTTCTAAATAAAAAATGGAAGGAATTAAATTTCTTAAATTAAACAGCTGTGCAAGAAATTTATGGAAATTGGCAAAAGTTGTCTGATAACACAACTGTAGTAATATCGTAAAATTCCGACAATTGATATAAATATTATGTCAAAAAAAAATATCAATCTTTTATAATATACCATAGCAAAGCTTGATTTCTATTTGATGCCTTTCTCTAATAAAAATTGAACAATAGTTGTAATATGGTGTGAAAATATTAATGAATGTTATAAAATTATTTACAGCATCGGCGCTTTCCTATGAAGTATTTCAATCGAATTTATAATCACTGTTAAGGTCTTAATTGAGTTTTTACGACAGCTGTCCAAGCTCGCTGTAAACATTTTATCGCTATTAACAATCGATCAACTGTTTTATACATTCTTTTGGTTGGTACAGAATCGATTCCTGTTGCTTGTTTATTTTTACACGTTTTATGAACTAAACACTTGGGTAATATAATTGTTATAAGATTGCTATCATACAATGCAGTAAATGCAGGATCTTAATCAGAAGCTTGTACACAAGTAACACTGAGGCTCTAGACATTAATTATTGTGTTTGAATAGATTTACGCAAGTACATCGAATTGGGATATACTTGGTATCGTAATACCAGGTACGTATACCTATATGATATAAGTTGGGAAAATGACGTAGGAATGTATGCGAAATCCTTACTAATAAAAAATTCGTGAGAATGTATAGATGTGCCTACTCGAATATGTTGTATTTAGTACTCTTTCACGTAAGAACATTAAGTTTTGCAGAAAGGATAATTCAAGATACTTTTAAGATAATTACAGAAATGGATAGAAAAATTAAATATGTAATTATGACAAAACTTTCTATATTAATTAAGCCGTCAATAAGAAACCATATCTTTATCGTCACATTGGAATTGTTAAAAAAGTATCTTTTGTTAAAGTTTTAACCATAGATTAAAGTAGAATATTGGAACAAAGCCCGCACAAGTCCCACGGGAACCGAAGTTGATCCCTCAACAAACACTTGAGGCCACAACGAAACCTGTAGTGACCTTTAGAGTGTTCTAATATTCATGGTTCATTAAGTTTCAAATTTGTTAAAATAAATCAAAGCACCCTCTCATTGCTCTTGAAATGATAAAATTATATTTGTTTGTTTAATGGCGGAGCATCTAAAAAACCTTTAAAAACCTGCCTTAAATTTTACCACGATTCAAAACTGTTAATTAATATTTGAGTTTACCGCGAACAAACCGATTAATCAGTGGAAAATTGAGTTATGTAATATAGTGATAAATTTATGAAAAAGTGCTTTCCTTAAAGTAAGTGTTAGGCTTTAACATAATTGCATAATAGTATTGACTTTATCACTGACCTAATACCTACCTTTATTTCTAACTAAAATGTTATGTTTAGAAAAGCCATTTCATTACGTTGACCTGAATATTCTTATTGCGTTATTAAACTTTATATCCTCTTTTATGACTTATTTCAACCACGTTAATAAATTATTTATTAGCAGAATGAGTAAGTAGCTATATTGTATTACACCCGTGGTAATGCCGAGAAAAAGTTTCTTATGTTTTAATCCAATGTCATATCTAGCTGTATAACAAATTACAGTAAAATTTATTGCGTAGTTCTTGCGTGAAAGAGTAACAAACATACAAACGTCAAACATCAACACTACATCAAACTTTCGCATTAATAATATAAGTAAATATTCATGTTACACGTCAATTTATTATTAACAGTTTTCGTGATTTAGTTATGGGGCGCGTTTTAAATAATTGTTTATTTTAAACCCAAGTGATAAGATCGATGCCGCTGTGGCGCCGCGCCCGGCACAAAAAGTCTCAGATTTTGAGATAAGGATTCCTGGTATCAATTGTGGCTGATATTTCGACACTTACAGTAATTGTTATTTTAAATTTAAGCTTAGCTTATTTAAAATAAATCAAGATCATCTGTAATAATTTTTAGTATTTCGAAAGTTCTTTAAAAATATTTCAGCATGTCTTATTTAATAAATAATGTTACTTTTTATGACTTAACAAAAATAATACTTCATTGAAACAAAATTTGGATTATCCATATAGTTTTCTAACCTGTTTTACAAGATAAGCCACGGTAAAATATTTCTTCTTTGCCTTATTTATATAGACGGTTCGCTTTTAAAATAATATAAAATGAAGTTTTATTTCAGAACACAAGTAATACCAACCCTGTCCGTGTAACCATAGATTTCACTGTAAACCAAATTAGCTCTTAAAGCTTTCCATTTATAGCTGAGTTAATCCTTGACGTCAGCCCGACCTGAACCCCTGATCCTTTGGATTGATGTGCGTTTTTATATTAACCACCTTGCCGTAACACCCCTTCTTTTCAATGGTTATCTAAATATAAATTTAGAAGTAAAACAATTATGAATGTACACCATTTGAAAGTAGATAAGATTATGTTCTTAATTTAAATGAATGAGAGTTACTAATAATATTTTTATTATAATGTAATTTTCAAAAGGCTGTTTGAATATAGGGTTTTAGTATTAGAACAGTATTCAACTTCCTGTATCATCCAAGTTGCTAAATTCATTGCACTTAAGGTTTTTTTTTTACTACAGTAAATTTTGGTGATTATAGTTGTCATTTATATATTATTATTGTTATAATATATATAGAGTAGTCGAGTACTTATGCATGCATATATAGATTCTAGATTTATTTAAACAGCATAAAATATAATATGAAAAGTTTTTGTTACAAATAGCTTAAGACGCAAGTAGTTTTGAGGCATATTGAAAAGATAATGAAGTTGTCACGTCGGAAGCACCAAAGGAGGCGGTCATTAGTGCCACAACACCCCGTGATAAGATAAGCGTTCGGTTCTTTTGTTCTTATCGACACGTCAAAATATTTTATGTCGATTGTTCGTGTAACGCTATTAAGTTTTTGAGTAATTGCCTCTAGTGTGGGAACGAAGTCCCAACGAATTCCCTTCTATGCAGCTGTCTTTTTTTAACCAATTGAAATTGAAAAACAAACTTGGATATTATTTGAAACACGTCTAATAAATAATGTGCGTATTTAAGCATTCGTGAACAAGGTGTAGCATAACAGTTTATTTTTATATGTAAATTAGTCATCTTGTATCCGAAAGTTGTAATGTTTTCGATAAATTCACATTTAGCTGACATAAAGGTATAATATATCTGACTTGGTATGTCGGGCTCAGATTTCGCAGGCAATAATTTTGTGTGAAGTGAAAATTTTTAAGCGCTGCTTCTTATGAGAAGTGGCCTCAAATACATTTTATTTACAGAAATACTAAAGAGTGATTTTTAAATATTATTTTTGTAATTGAAAATTAGTTTCATAAAACGCATTTTACCAACATATAGA
The DNA here is from genome assembly GCA_018238005.1 of Eurema mandarina. Lineage (NCBI taxonomy): Eukaryota > Metazoa > Arthropoda > Insecta > Lepidoptera > Pieridae > Eurema > Eurema mandarina. The sequence continues at coordinate 16,022 of DWAJ01002615.1, forward strand.
GTTTAATATACTTTTTCCTTTGAGGCTTACTTGCATCAACTCAAAGGAAAAAGTATTGTGACGAAGATGAAAGACGTAAGGCTCTATAATGAAGGGGAACATATCGTTACAGCACTAAGCGTAAAAGGAAGAAACACTTTACTATCAAACAGAATCCCGTCATTACTAAACGTGCGATACTTGATGCCACATATTTAATACTAATGCATTTGTGGTCTTACGTGTAGATAATGCAGTAGACATGACCTGTGATATTTTTTTAGTTCTATACAACGTGTAACAGGAATGTGTGGTAATATTTTTGCGTGATGTTCAGATGCTCATAGATAGTCTATATATACAAGTCCCCGCATTAAAATAAACATATTTGAGATTTTTTATTTTAATTAATTCATCAATAAAATCGATAATATGAAAATCAAAACAAAACACATCACTTTTCGAATTCTAATGACAGAGACAGCAGTAACTTTTTCAATGAAATGCATTGTCATAAACAGCTGATAGCTCTAAAGTGATGTCGTAGCGTCGATAAATTGAAATATCGATATGCTAGTCAACAGAAATAAAAAATCAATATTTTGATAATAAATAAATAGTTCAACTGAAATTAATTTTTGATACATTCATTTAAAATTAGGTATTCTTTGTGATCCTTAAATATTACCACGCATTTCTGTTACACGTTGTATAAGTTATCGTTGAAAATGGTTTATTAACTATAGTCATTACATAGTATAAAACGAAGTCGATTTCTTTTGTCCCAATGTATGCTTAAATTTTAAAAACTACGCGACCGTTTTATGCGTATATATAAATTAAGGTAAAAAAATCTTTAAAAACAAGCTTTTATTTAAATGCGCTAAAAAGAAAAAAATAAACTTTTACACTATAACTTTACTGTCAACTTATAACATTTCAAATTCAACATATTTGACA
>DWAJ01002616.1:0-16958 GCA_018238005.1 Eurema mandarina
AGTCTATTCTTATACATTATAAGTTAAGTGCTTATACTTAAATTACAAGACCTTTTGAGATCCTTTATAAATGGAATCTACAAATTCCGTAATTTATAGTAAAGTAGCTGACCCGTGCCCATTTTGTTGGGCATAATGTTAACAATCCTTTCTTTATATAGACTATGACACTCAGCAAAAATGTGGCTTTCTATTGGTGAAAGAATTTTTAAAATCGGTTCAGTAAATCCCGAGACTACCCCTTACTATTTAACAAACACACAAACTTTACTTCTTTATATATTAGTATAGATTAAAAAAAGAAACAAAAGAATCATGGTGTATCTATAGTCCCATTGCTATATTCATAAATTTATTTGCAAAAAGGGAATAAAATAAAACTACATTGAAGCAATTACGTGTAACACTTTAATGGAACCAAACAATAATATCGATCCACTCGCCACCATGTGGAAATTTCGCTCGTATCATGAATTTCAATTCATTTGCAGCCGAGCTAATGCAATTGTCGAATCAGCATTTGATCTCCATACGAGTTGAAATTACCATACGTGAATAAAGAAAATTGCTCCTTTTGTGCAACTGTTTGTGCCTCGACTTTTTGGATATTTAAGGATTAGTATTAAAGTTATACAGAGTTAAAATTTGTGAGTTGGTAATGATGTAGGGTATAACAAAACAAACTTTGGACAAAGCACCAGCAAATGTTTATTTTTCTTTATATTTTATTCATAAGTTTCTATATTATTGATTGAATTTTTCTGTGTGCTTAACATGATTCACATCCAAATATACCTAACGAATATACAAAGAGGTGTAAGCGTTATCTCGACCTTGTAACTAAAAGTACTCAAGAAATAATTATCTCTTATCATTCCAGCGTGCACCGGAAGAACCCTTGCCGCGCCCCAGTCAGAACCGGAAGACGCCGACCTTGAAGCCAAGAGCTATGACAGACAGCCCAGAGCGATGTACTTCGCGAAAACACCACTAACAACCAAGTCACCAGAAAACGTGACCCAGAAGGAAGTTGAGACGCAAAGCTCCATCGCGCCGAATGTTTCCCTAACAACAGATGCGGTCCAAATACAGTGGACTCCAGTCAACATAACAGACGCTACGTTCGATAACGTCACCAATATAAACGCAACTACAGGACCCCTAAACAACGAGACAGAGGCGCAGAACGCTACATTCGCAAAGAAGCGCAATTTGACGCGACCAGACTTCGTTAAGGATGACATTGCGCTCGAAGGACTGTTAGAGAGTCGGATAGTGACGGAAAAACCTCTGTCCTTGGAGACAGCGTTTCTAGAGACGCGGATTCCTCCGAACATAGAGTCTTCTAGAAGGGTGATAGATCCCGGTGCAGGGGGGATGGATACAGGGGCGATAGCGGGGATATCGTTCGCCGCTCTGGTGTTAGCGGCGCTAGCTGGGAGCACCGCCTTCGTCTTATACAGGCGACGGTATCTGAACAAGCCACAGACGTTGAACGATAAATGTTCTAACCCTGACTCCAGTGGATATCTAGATGATAGCACTATTAGAGTAAGTGTTGTTTTCTTATGTAAGATACTATAAGAAAAAGATTTATTACTAGAGATAAAAATGCGCTTTCTAATCATTGTTTGTATTTCCTTGTCTTTAGTTAACAGAATTGTTTCCAAAGTGAAGCAAATTGTTTTTTTTTTTATATAGATAGCATAGATTCCTGACTCCATATTGATTTTTCAACAATCGAATGGTGCAATCTAATTTGTCTTAAAATCGATTTCGCGACAAATTTTAGCACCTAATAAAACATGTATTTATTTATACATTGCGTTTTCAACTTAAAGTATAACCAATGTAGTATTTTATAATATAAATTTTTAAATACTAATTTAAACATTTTCAGGACAACTCGGAAGAGATGTACAGTTTGGACAACGACTCCTTCCTGAATTCTCTCGAAGCCATGACCATCCAGAACTATTGGACTGACACAGTGAAACATACCAAGTTATAGACAAACATTCGTGACTTAAGTTGTATCGTTATCTTTAAACATAATTAATTAATAAATTAAAACAATTGACCGTGTGTTGTGTAAATATTTTGTGATTCTATTGTATGTAGATTTTACACTCGAACTAATATGACAGAATTCTTGTTTATCTGTAGAAGTTTGGCGCTCTTTTTTTGAATCAAATTCCAAAATGGTGGTTATGATTTGTACTAAATATGATGTATTACATTTTTAATCTATGTATTAAAAAAAACAGACAGATATAATGATATATTAGTAGTGAAGTACCTGATTTTTACCTTGCCAATTTACATTAACAAAATTCATCAACGTAACTATTGTAAAATTACCGATTTTTGTTACGTAACTACGGATTTGCTTAGTAACCTTTATCGATCTTTATTGAGTAAAGACGGTGAGGTGTACATTAGGCATAGTATATAAGTATACAATGTATACGTAGTTACGTGTTTTATACTAATTCAATGTTATAATATATGTATAATCATTAAAAATTTTAATGATGTATCTGTACGACCTAATTAAATTGTTTAAATATGACTGCCCTAACAAAACTTTCCTGACATTCTCTTTTATAATCCTTTTTATAATGTCAAAAAAAATAATTAATGGAAGATGTATTAAAAAAAATAAAAAGTCAAATACGCAAACTCCCGCCAAAGTGACACGTCAAAAAGAGAGTGCAAATTCTTAAACCAAATTGTAGTCTGTTTTGTATTTAAATTTTAAAAAGTTCGCATAATTTAGTAATATAATTAAATATACACTTATGTTAATGATCTCAGTATTCAAATTAGTTTTCGTTCATAAATAATATTAAGCTTGATAAAGGTTACAATGTGTTAAATAAAAAATAATCTTATTTTTTAGAGTTATTTAATAACATTCAACAAAATTTAAATGGAGATCATATTGATTCATTTATTGTAAAACCAGCTATATCAATATTTAAATAGGTTTTCTGCTCTCAAAAAAGCAAATTTATGAAAATAATGAATATTTAAAAATGGATTGTCTAACCAACCGTTTATGTATATAGAACACAAAGAAGAAAATTTTGAGGTTATATTTCATGTTCAAATGATTTAAAAAATGTGTACTAGAGTACCTTAAAGTGTTTTTAAGACAAATAATGTATTTAAAGGTGTTTAAATATAATTTACACTATTAATGTATAACATTTAATTCAGACTAAAACTGATTTAAAACTTTGTATGATTTAATTCAAATGTTTGTCAGTGGTAATTTTATTTGTTATTTTTATTCTTATTTATGTCTATTACATACTTCCTGAACACATATACATACTTTCACAAACTAAAATGAACTAGTTTGTTTAAATAATAAAAATTAATGGATTGATTAAACAGACTTGAGTCTTGGAAAGTAATTTTAGAGAAAATATTAGAGGTTTCTTTCGAACACTAATTTTGTACCTCAGAATAAAATGGTACTTGTATTTGTTTTATATGGAATAATGACCTAAATACAGTATTTATGTTGTGATGACGATCTTTAGAAAGAGACCAATGGCTGAATGGACTTAATAGTACACTATCTCTCTCGCACCTTCTAAAACATATCTGATAGTTGTTATAAAGTTTGAAAAATATTAAATTATATTTGTAATTTTATGCCATGTGCCCTAAATTATTTATTTATTTATATTATAAACCGGTTTTTTAAAAATTTCTTATGTTTTTTAAAGACCTCATAGATGGTTAATCACGGTATTCTACCCCTCTTAACCCCACTATGTTCCGTTTCACTTCACAGAAAACAGAGAATACCCTAAGAAGCCGATTGTCACTTTCTAAAGATTGATGTATACATACGTAAAAAAGCTACAAAAGTGTTGTATGTTGTTTTTATTATTATATATGTAATTGGCATATATTTCTTTTTTATGTTATGTTCGTGATGTAGCTTTCCGTCCAATGATTTGTTGCATTTTAATTGTTTATACAATTTTGATATATTGGTTTTTTAATAGAGTGTACTGAATTCGATAGTTTGAAAACTATTTTTAACTCTAAAGTTTAAATTTATTACACATTCTGTATAGATTGTATAATTAGTAATTACGTTAGTAATTTTTATTTTTACCTATAAAATTATATGCAAGAATGTTTCTATTGCCACAGATAAATTATATAATTTTATTCATGTCTACATTGAAATGTTCACAAAACCTTTATTGTACTATTTATTTACGTAAAAAAAAATCATAAAGTACAATTTAAAGAATGATGTGTGTAAATTGTAAATCCTTCAACAAACTTCACTTAGTTTTAGAGTATAATTTTTCAAACTAGCAACATTCTCATGATGTTCTTTGAAAAAGAAATCAGGTTGTGATTAGTACTTTTCGTTGTAGAATGAATTCTATTTATATTTTCTATATCGAGTTCTAATCATATCATAAACATCTCAGTTATTTTTATTTTGACATATTTTTGTTGCAAACTGTAAAAGTAAATTGATTTAAGTCGAAACTAAAAGGTTAAAATATTCGTGAGTATTCAGGCATAAGAGTATTATAAGGATTACATTTTCTATGTACTTAAAGTTACATACAAAGCTATATGGGTAATATTAATATAATTTGTAACTTAATTGTCAGCGTAATATGATAACAATACTGTATATTTTTTATTGAAATAGTAAAATATAATGTACTAAACTTCTACTTAAATGCAATGAGCTTAAATGGCTTTTATTCGATGTAGAAAACCCCTCTTCTGTAATAAGTAATTTAGATGAAATGTGTATTCTAATAGATATTAATAAATTAAATTTATTTTTACTGGCATTAAGTTTTTCGTTTTATTTCTCATGGGATTGACACAAAAGAAACAGTTAAATGAATCTTCTGATTTTTTAAATTATTAATCGAATATTTCACCTCATTCTGAACGGGAAACGAATGAGAAACGCCTGTCACGTTAAACCTGAAAAAAAATTATATTAGAAAAGAGTACATCTTATATTATGTAGACTAGGAGTTATAGACGCAAAACTTATAAAATTTCTTTGAAAACTTTATCGAGAAATAACGAAATCATTATGGATGACTTCAGAGCTTAATTCTATGTAATAGCTACCAAGCCAATTAATAAACAATAATAATTAAGCTTAAAAGAATGTCTAGCGTCTTGCCATTAAAAAAAATAGATACAATATTGACATTTAGCCCCTTGACACTTGACAGTTGACACGACAAATACTTCAAATTTGTAAACAAAACTAAACTTAACTGAAGAATTGCGATTTGCGACTTAAATTTCAATTAGAACCTATATTATATCATAAGACGACGTGTTACTTTCTGTTTTTTTAATTACTCTGTTATAAGTTATAACTTTGAAATCTTATCAAAAATGGTGAAGGCCTGGTACATGGACAATGATGTAGAAAGCGATCAGCGTCTAGAACATCATAGAAATCCACCAAAATATATCGAGCTAGATGAATTATTTAAGAAAACCGGCGTCGAATATTTTCAAGTAAGTCAGTACCTAACTATTATAATGTCGTGGTTATTTGCTATTCGCTATGATAACCCTCAAGGATGTTTAAACATTGAACTCTTATCAATTTTAATTATCTTTTTTTACAAAGTCTCTTGAAATCGATTATTTACCGTATTTAAGTGCTTTAAAGTGGAATTCATCACATAGAACAAATTTAAATTTTATAAATACTAGCGACTCGCCCGGATTCGCTCGCAAATTTTATGCATCTATAATACATTTCTCTTGAACCACTCTATCTAATAAAGAAACTTAAAATTTGAGCATACATAGAGATATGTATATGGACAGAAAAGGCATCTTTGTTTTATAATATGTAGTGATTTTTTCTTACTATAGCTCAAAATTGACACATTCCTGACTGATGGTGTGCTAGATAAAATAAAGAAAGAAAGAGGGTACACATATGAAGATGAGATCACTTGCTCCGAAAAATGCTTAGCAAAGTACGAAGAGAAACTTAAATCATTCTACACTGAACACTTGCACACAGATGAGGAAATCAGGTAAATCCTTTGAATTGTAATATTTTTATTATTTTTTAATTGCCTTTCAGACATTGATAATATGCGTTAAATCTTATGATTGATCATTTTTTTCTATTCCCAGACTCAAAGGTTTGAATCCAATTTTTATTAATTAAACACCTGTGTGACCTTTGATTCTTAATTTTATTTATATTTTTATTATAATTCTCCTATTGACAACAAATACTAATCTGTCTTTGTTGTTAATATCAACATAATCAAAAAGAGTACTTCTTAAGCCAAAAGTATTATCAACCAGTCTAGTTTTATAAATATATAATTTGAAATAAACTTTATGGAATTAAGTAATAATTACTTGACTTTTACCTTCTGAAAACAATTTATTAAAAGAATAATTGTCTATAGTTCACCATTTACTTACTCAGTACTTTTCCCTATTCCAGGCTCGTAGTAGATGGTTCCGGATATTTTGATGTGCGTGACAAGGATGACCAGTGGATCCGTATTGCAGTCTTCCCTGGTGACCTCATAATTATTCCCAGTGGCATATATCATAGATTTACTCTAGATATTAATGTAAGATACTTATTTATACTTTTCTATATAATTGTAAACGAAGGAGAAATGCTTATTTACGCTTACTTATACTTTAACGCTCCACTGTAGCCTACAGGTTTCTCAGTCTTATCGGTGGACTATTAAGCCATGAAATTTTAAAAATGTAATTAATAATTCAGGAATATTTACAGTGGTATTAACACACATATTACTTAACAGTGAAACTACCTAATATTTAAAAATAAATTAATTTAATTGCAATAAATGTCTTGAAACCCACAAATTTGACCCTTTTATAGTGTGTATACAATCTTAATGTATATTTATGTTTTCAAAGTTAACTTCACACTACTTTACTTGCAACACCGGCAACACACTTGTGACATCACAAGTGCTCATGAACGGCGCTGATCACTTTTCTCGTTTGCCCCCTCGTATAAAAAAAATGGCTGAACGATTATAGTCTTTACTTTGTTAGTTTGTAATGTTGTAATTGAAGTAATATTTTGAAAATTATTCTATTATTAAAACCTTATTATTCAATACTTTCATGAATTAAGATAATTTAACAATTCAAACAGCGAATTGTTAAATTATCTTAATTCAAATAATAAAGTTAAAAGTGATTGTTTATTAATTAAGAGTAATGAAAGATTAATTTAATTTTAGAACTACATCCGAGCGAAACGTTTCTTCGTGGGTGAACCAGTATGGCTTCCTCATAACCGGCCAGCTGATGACATGGAGTGTCGCAAGGAGTATGTCGACAAACTGCAAAAGGGATTCGTTACTGCATATTAATATAAGAGTTTTTGTAATGAAGTTCTTTATATCGTTGGGATATAGGGCTAGAGGACTTTTTGCTATAGTTCTAATCCCTGTGTGTGTTTTCTGTCTTTCTCATAAAAAGCAAGCCAGTTAATTTCGTTTCGACTCAATTTTTTTTTTATAAATTTATATCACAATTCATTCACTCGAAAATCGAAAAGTATTTCGTTCCATCCTAGTGTGCCTTAAAACCTCAAGTTTTTTTATACCTATATTATATTTATACAAAAAACCTATCTCGCTAATAAAAATACCTACCCAAATTGGTATTATTTATAGTAAGTAATAGTATAATTTGTTTGTTTTTATTTATAAACATACTAAAATTATAAAGTTTTTAATTTATTTTTATTATTAACAAAAAATACGCATAATTATGTATAAGAAAAAGTGTGATAGATTTATATACAAATGTTACACATGTTCTATGATATTGATACTTTTTGTGTTTATTAAATATTGTTATTCTTAAATGTTGTTTTATTTATTCAAAACGTCCATTATATGCCTAGCTTTGACTAACCTTAATCCATACTTATCTACTTAATATTATACATGCGAAAGTAACTCTGTCTGTTTGTCTGTCTTTTCATCAGGCTTTAACTGGCTAAAACTGCTGAACCGATTAGAACAAAATTTGGTACACAGATCGTCTAAGGCCAGGGAAAGGACATAGGCTACTTTTTTTAATTCAACCCCCAAAAGGTCACGAACTTTTTATATTTTTAAGAAATGATCGCGTCAGCTTGGTTTTTTTGGCGGGAATATGGCGGCGTCTATTTGTCTCTTTATTGAATATTCGTTTTTTGGTACTTACACTTAGTGATTTAATGTTTGATTGTGATAGTAAGTCATGCAGTAAATTAGCTAATAAGTGTCCAGGAAATAAAGAATTCATTCGAGAGTACATATTAGTGTCGTTCCGTATTGCTCTAAGATTCATCGAGGTTTTTCATAAAGTTATCACTATCACTTTACGAAAGGCAGAAAGAAACGGAAGAAAGGAAAGAAAGAACTTATAAAATTGCGACTGAAGGACTTTGTATCCATGGTCAAGAAATAAATTATAAAAAAAAGAACGCGTCACTTTGAACTTTGAAAGCTAATCATAACTTGTCAAACAAACAAATATGAAATAACATAAAAGTTAAAACTATATTTAAATGTCGAATAATTAGATTAATATACTTAAAAAATTACAAATTACACGTGAAATGTGATCACATCTTAGTTCTTTGAAATTTCAGCAGCATTTTTGCCGGTAGGAACGATGAAAGACAGCAAAACGTCATGACGCGGTAAGTTTCAATGAAATGAAATCAAAAATTTGTGCTAGTACCCCGTTCAGCTGTAGTAAAAGATTCCATACCAAATAGGTACCGTGATGACGGCTTCTGAGTTAATCTGTATTCTGAGTGTGCGGCTTGCCTAATACTACAGCAAAACATCGCTTAATCTAGTTTTAAAGGTTAAGATTTTTAAAATTGAGTTGTTTTTCTACCTACTGCGTGTAATGCAACGATTCGATTCTCTTTATCACCCCATACCACTCTAATATTGGAAATATTGTATTGTACAATACTACAGTATTAGCGCTAAAATGAGAAAACTCAATAAACAATCATCATATAAAATGACAGACTCCTTAATTAAACACAATCATTTATTAAATTTTAAGCTAAGAGGTATTTATGGCCAGACTAAGTATAATGTGCAGTGCTTCAGTATTTTAACTTGACATTATAGATTTATTGCATTATTCTGTACAATGTGGAATAATGCTATAATTTAAAAACTTGGAGTAGTTCCTTGACTTCCTTGATAGTTGACAGTTGACACTTAACTATGACATATAAATTAAATTTGTTAAAAGTAAACAAAACTTAATAATATATATATATTTTATTTCGACGTAACATGCAAGCTAAATCAATATTACATTATAAGACAACGTGTAACTTTTGAGTTTTTTCATATCTGCCTTATAAATTATTACTTTGAAATCTCAATAAAAATGGTGAAAGCCTGGTACATGGACAATGACGTAGAAAGTGACCAGCGTCTAGAACATCATAGAAATCCACCAAATTATATTGAGCTAGATGAATTATTTAAGACAACCGGTGTCGAATATTTTCAAGTGAGTCAGTAACTATATAATGGTAAATAGCCACATGGATATTTTCTATTGGGTAAAATAAGCCTCAAGAACATTTAAGTTTAAATATGGTTAATACTTTTTACAAAAACTCTGTTGCATTAGATTATTTACTTTATTTAAGTTCTGTCAACTGAAATCCATCACATTTTAAGAAATTTATTATATATATATATATATGATATTCTAATTACAGCTCAACATTGACACATTCATGAATGATGGTGTACTAGATAAAATAAAGAAAGAAAGAGGGTACACATATGAAGATGAGGTCGCTTGCTCCGAGAAATGCTTAGCAAACTTAGAAGAACTAAAGTCATTCTATACCGAACATTTGCACACTGATGAAGAAATCAGGTAAATCATATGAATATTAATCTTTCTCAATATTTTTAACTGACATTAGAACATTTATTTATTATAATATATCATATCATATCATATCATATCATATAAAAACTACTAATCCATCTTTGTTGTTAAAAGTTATTGAGAAGATCAGTATAGTAGGTACCTCTTCTTGAGCCTAAACTAACCAGCCTCAATCAATAACTATATAATTTAAAATAAAGTTAACAAACTTCAGCAATAATTGCTCTTCTCTTACTCCCCCTCTAAAAGAAATTAACTCAAACATTGTCTATATTCCAGGCTCATAGTAGACGGTTCCGGATATTTTGATGTGCGCGACAAGGATGACCAGTGGATCCGTATTGCAGTCTTCCCTGGTGACCTCATCATTATTCCCAGTGGCATATATCATAGATTTACTCTAGATATTAATGTAAATTATTTGATTATGTCTTAGTGTGTGTGTGTGTTTGGGTGTTTGGAACGAAGGAAAGAGGAATGTTGCCATCTTCTTAAGTTAAGAAAAGTCTTAAATTTTAAGAATATTAACAGTGATATGACTTAAAACTTGCTTGGGAACTTATAGTTAGTAGACATTGAACTAATGAGTTTGTCATATAAGTCATGTTAGTAAGTACATAATAGTCACTGCATTTGAAAATAATTACATTTTCGTTTTAGACAAACATATAAAAAACTTTAAAAGATAAAGCAAAATTAGCTCAATATAAACTTTAATTTTAAATAATTAAAAAATGTATTTAATTTCAGAACTACATTCGAGGGAAACGTTTCTTTGTGGGTGAACCAGTATGGCTTAGTTACAACCGTCCAGCTGACGACATGGAGTGTCGCAAGGAGTATGTCGACAAACTGCAAAAGGGATTTGTTACTGCACATTAATAAAGAGAATGGAACGGAGTTCCTTATCGACTGTTGGAATAGAGGGCTAGAGGGAAAAATTAAGACACTTTTTTCTATAGTTGTAAGCCGTGCGTGTTTTTCTCTGTCTATCCCTCTCTCTCTAAGCAAGAAAGAAAGCAATCCAGTTTTTTCGTTTCGACTTGCTATTTTTAAAGGTTGTTTTTCATAAAATTGTTTACAATTTTAAGTTTCTCTTTCTATCACTCTCTTTAAATATAGAAAGCCAGCCAGTTATTCCGTTACGTATTTCTATTTTTTTATTATTTTACTATTGCACTTTACAATTGAAAAGAACTTCGTTCCATTCCAGTGTCCCGGCTCCCGTGACACCTCGTGTTTCGAATATGTTTTAAATATATTATATGCATACGAAAAAGCTATCGCACTACTAAAATATCTATGTGAATTGATTTTTATTATTTATAGTAAATATTTGTTTCTTATGTTTGTTTGTTAAGTTATAAAAAAAAAGAAAATAAAAAATATTATACATATTATATTTATAAGAAAGTGTGATAGATTCATATACAAATGTTACAATAATATATGTTATGCTTTTGTGTTTATTAAATATTGTTATTCTTAAATGTTGTTTTATTTATTCAAAACATCCACAAATTGTCTTTATAATTCTTATTAATATTTTAAATGCAATAGTTAGAATGTTATATACTTTCGTGCAAGAACTTTTAAATTTCTTAAACTGAAATTTGGCATGCAGTTAGATTGACCTCTTGGTTAAAACATTACTTTTGGCGATTTACTGTATACATCGTCATCATTACACAGTACCTACATAGTATAAAACAAAGCTTTTCGCTTTCTTCCGTCTGTTCATATATGTGCTTAAATCTTAAAAACTACCCAAATGATTTTCATTGCTTTTTATTAGATAGGATGATTCAAGTGGAAGTTTTATGTAAAACATACATGCATAAATTTAAGTACAACGTGGCCTGCAGCTAGTTATAGATAAAATAAAGATACTACAAGAATGTGGTTGCATGTTAATTAAACTAGATGGCGCTGAACATTATCTTTGTATGTAATTATCATAGCCATATAGAAATTTGTTAATAAATTCAATATTACATTTTATCAAAGGTAAGTGGTTAAATTTTTTATAAACGCTTAGAAAATAAAATACCTAATTCTTGAGATAACTAAAATACTCTTTTCTTTCCAACGTCTTGCATAATTTCTTTTATTTTAACATTGAATAATGTCTGAATGACACATTTCTTTCAAACAATAATAATGGATTTAAAAATATACATATAAAACATAATAATGAAAAATGCTCCTAAACCTTTGCACACGATGCGAATCAAATATTAAAAGTAGTGCAGGTATGAATTTATATATTTTTGGCTAATTCTACTTAAATTAGTTTAAATCATATCATTACATAGTATATAAGACAGTAGGTTTCTTCTATATGCATGCTTAAATGTCTACAACTGCGCAACCGACTTTCATGTCGTTTTTTTTAATTAAATAGAGTAATTCAATAAGAAGGTTCTATGTTTAATACAAGCATATATACAGTGGGTAAAACTTCTTTTATAGGTTCCTAAAAATACTAACTTTGCCTCTCACTTTTACCGGTGCGAAACCTCTTTGCGTTACTTTGATATTTTTATAGGTATTTGAATCAAAATTGATTAAAATCTATGTGTGTGTATTTATACCTGAGTCCAAGCTATAAGTGGTAAAATGAATCCTTTTTTTGTATTAAATATAAAAATAAAGACATGAAAAATATTTTTTTAAGATCTTATAAATAATGTTATTAGTAGTTTTTGCTACAACTTTATTTCAGGCGATCTAAAATATGTTTCAGAAACTCACATTGGTTGCAGCTCACCGTACAAGAACAAATCATGAGCATCTTCATTTTGTGGTATTTAGGAATTATATACAATTACGTCATGTAAGTTTGACACTTTTATTCTTAAAGTAACTAGTAATTTTATAAACAAAATCTTCAAATATTATATAAAACTAAAACTGGAGTTTTAAACTGTTTCTTATCTTACCAAATAGAGTAACAGCTTATTACTTATAAGCTAAGGTGATATTAGAATCAGCTAAATTTCACTTTTTGCTCTTTTACCAAATTTGGCTATCATTGGTGAAGACCATATATATGGCTACATAATGTCTATATTCTTGAGTTTATCGAGAACAGGCATACTTCGAAAGATTTGTAGTTATGAACAACTTCATTTCTAAATCAAAAAGTGTACATCCAAGCAAAATATGATTTACATGTTATTTACACGTTTTATTCCATTGCTCGTTTTTTTTATATCACAAACTCAATAAAAACCGCGTTTGATTTCCATTTCTCATTCACCTTGACCGATTGTTCATTGACCGAGCTAAGCCATAGCATGTTACGTCACAGCTCAGACAGCTTATAGGGTTTCAGTCACAGCTCACGTGTTTACAAACACGGTAAAAGTACTTGAAGCTTTTTACTAAGATTTGTACACATTGTCGGAATCTTACTAAGATTCCCATTAAAAAAAAATGTTTAAACATAGAGAAGCTTAAAAACAGTTTTTTTTAAACGAGGCAACATTTATCTGAGTTATCGTGCCAGTTATTATGGACATGGTGGTTCTACAACACCAGCAACCATTCATTCTAGCCTTAAATATTTTATCTGCGAAAGATCTACTTCTTAGCGATTCTCGAATATAATACCTATATTGTTGGTTAAGGTTGGTAAAGCTATTAAGAAAACATAATATTTCTGTGTTTTATTATCCATAATATTATCCTCTAATCTTGTCCTTCATCGAAAGTCCTAAGATTTTTTGCGATTTCTCAATGCTAAACCTATGACACTTTTGACATACGAGTAGGTAGTATTTTGTTTAAAAATTAGAAAAAACTTGGATCATATTCACATCGTACCACGTATAAAACGCATAAAACAAACAATAAATAGAAGAGTCACAAACCCACATGCTTACTAATTGTTTCAATGAACTAAAACGATTTCGTTTTCCCGCGCATACTTGCATTATATTAATTTAAAACGGTACCTCCCGCATCACTTTAATACTGCTTTATACACCGAGTAATTATTATTTACTAGTCAAAGACCCGTGGGTTTACTTGCGTTGCTTTAAAGAAGAACTTTAGTGTAATGTTAGGTATATAGCTTAGACCCTGCCCGGAGATTGTAAAGTAATTATCAAGGCGACAAAATAACCTCAGAAATTGACCTAGTACTTTCGGAGACGTTTAAAATATAAAAAAAAACCAATTACGTTATAAAATCTACCATTATCGATTTCGATAATAATTTGAATTATATAGAATTAATAAAATTTACATTCCTTAGATAGTTCATAATTTTGTGAGTGAGTTCATAATATTTGACATTATTTTTTTTTATCTTTTACAATACTTTTCTTTTAAATAGAAAATATAAGAATCACATAATATAAGAATCACAGTATTCTTTTTACTATTACATAACAATATAGGTAGAAATACAATTATGTCCCTCGGGTCTTAAATTCTAAATTCTAAACACGCGTTGTTCTGAGCATTCAGGAATTTTCTCTTAACGTAGAAACGTATTAAACTTGGTTTTCAGAAATGTAGGTCGCACTCAGCTCGCTAGATTCAGGTCACAGATTTTACGTAACACCAGGTTTTTTCATCTCTCGAAAAGGCTTTGCTAGTCGCGTCTTAGCAATATGAATTTTAAATCTTAATGAGAAAGATATTAGATTGACACGAAAGATTATGGAATGCTTTATTTATGTTGGGTTAGAATATTCGTACTAGCGAAACCAAACTATTTTGTATACCATAACGATTAGTGTTGCTATAAAGAAATTGCCATGTGAAGTAAAGATATGTTTAAAGATACATTACATTTACGAATCATTTATCTAAGAAATATATTGAAGCGACTTGGCTTACGCTGTACCTACCTATCTTACTCGAAATTTAGTATTAGATTTCTCTTGGATAAATTAAACACAAAAGTACGGGCACCATTTATTAGCAGAGCAGAAGTAAAGTAAGTGACATCTCGCCATAGACACATTAACCATAGATTAGTGGACAGAGTGAATATACTCAACATTTAAAACTCTGCCCAATTTTTTTGCTTAAAAACCATCTTTGTCCATCTACGAATATTCTAAAGAAAGAATTATGTAAATCGGTTCAGGTGTTATCGAGGACCTTACTAACACATAATATTACGATTCATTTTTATATAATAAGATATACCTAATTGTTCTTTGTTTCTATCCTCTACTTTGTCACTTTATGTGTGTAGTTTGGCACATAGTTATACATACTATATTTTATAAGTTCTAAGTATAACTAACTTACTAGCTAAACAACACTTTCTTACCTGCCTCGGTTCCCAGGGATAGGTCTATTAAATAAGCCTAAATAGGCTTTTAAAGAAATAAACAAATATTATACCTAACTATAGGTCGCGTCAAGAATGTTTAGTGCTGGACGAGAATAGCTGCGCATCGGTAGAATCGCGCTCGAAATTGACGTATTGGTGCGAAAAAGACAACACTATGGGGAACCAATCAACGCTCGCGCACCCGACGATCACACGCCAGGCGCGCCGCGCCGTCCCCTCGATACCTTATTTTTGACTTCTGCGCAGGTTTCGTTCAGCGCTAAAGATTCGTGACGCGACCTATACCTATATGATACGTACTACAGCATCAGAAGCACAGCGCAAGTTCCCAGTGCATATACAATTTAAATTGAACACTGGAAGGTCGCTAGATATTGATCGGCACTCGGTTATATAACCGAAACTGTTCTACATTTCCCTGCTAATTGCAAGTTGTTCAGTGTTTTGATAATACTAGACTGCTGGAGATTTCGTTATTAATCACATAATGATCTCTTTGTATAGGGTTATAAGGGGTCAAAATAATTAATAATAACTTTAGTTATTTTCGTACCAAGTTTTCAAAGTAAATCTATTTCAAATCACGAATAGGTCTCTATAACCTAACTAATAAACTTAAAGTTGAAACTGCTATGATTTTCATTTAAAAAATTATTTTATGGAGTAAGATCATGATTTCAAAATTTTCAAACAAGTTCTTAAGATAGAATAAAGTTTAATATCTCGTAATTTAAAAATGTTATTTGGAAGTTTTATGGCTAAGTTTATTTATAGAACTATTTTTATTAAAAAAAAATCTTTTAAAATGTTATGCCTGTAACAAAAATATATTCACGCTATAAATATTTGGCCTTATATTTTTTATTTAGACTAGGCTAGGTTAGGTTCTAAAGGCTAGGTTTTCTAGAATATACCAACAAAATGTCGTGCCATTTGCGGTACACTAGTAAAGCGTGATAATATAAAGGTTTATTGATACCTAAAAATTCTCAGAACGAAATTTTGTATTACGTGTAGGTACTAAGTGTTATAATAAATCTCATTTCTAGGAAAATATCATAGCATACGTATATTTTATTACTTAGGTATTGTTAAATTATAACATTAAGAAGAAATATGAAAACCTGCAATTTTCGTTTCGAAATTTTCTAAAATAGTTCTAAGTTTCGTGGTTGAAAGCGTAACAGACATACGTAATTACTTTTGCATTTTTAGAATAAAAGACGATTAGTTAACTTGATAATGGCTGATACCTCTCCGTGTTAATTCGCCGATAACTATAAAATTATCTCAAAATATAGGACCAGGTCTCATGCAAACAAGGCAACGAGGCATAGTTAGTCTAAAATATAGAAATGAGTCGTAAAATGTGTTTCCGAGACGATAACTGAATGACAGTTGAACTGATTTCGGTAATTCTCTTCTTGAATATTTCTTGCATCACTAGGATGGTTCTTATAAGATTACATATTGCCTTCTGCGCGAAGGGTCGTGGGTTCGATTCCCACACCGGATAAATATATTTGCAATTTACATTTGTAGTTTTCTGGGGTCTGGGTGTTGCTATGTATTGTATGTATGTATTTACAAAAGAAAAGTATTTATATGTAATTTATTCCGTTATCTAGTTGCCATAACACAAGCTTCGGCTTAGCTTGGAACTAGATGG
>DWAJ01002617.1:0-16954 GCA_018238005.1 Eurema mandarina
CACCTATCGTTTATATAACAGTTATAACATTACCATACATTTAGAATTGAAAATTGAAAAACCATCTATAAAACGTGTTTAGTGACAAATTTTATATGCTTAAAGATTTACATCGAGAAAAAATATTAAAGACTTTAATATATATAAATAAACTAGTGATGTCCGGTGGCTTTATATTTCACATAGGTACTTATTATTTATTTGATTTGCAGGGTCGCTTTTCAAAGGGTAAATTAAAAAAGTTTTTAAAATATTCAAAAGTATTTAATAAGTTGATATTTAAGAACTCATGGATATATTTGTAAAATATAGAAATGTGTTTTATACTCCAATCGATCGTAAGCCCGAACATAAACATAAAAAAACTAAACTTCACGCATTCTTTATCTCTGCTTAAGAACCGTCATTGTACTTTAAGAAGTAGTCTAAGAAGAACACTTGGAGATTCATGTCTATATGGATTGACGATAAAATTTATTTGTATGTTCAGATGTAAAGTTCCTGAATGCGACACGGGAACCTTCGCGGCGTCTTGGCTGAACACCTCGCAGGAGATGAAGCAGTGTCACCGGCACCCTCCCCTGCCGAACTGTTCTGGACTCAACACCAACGTCACCGAACTGTGCTCCGAGTGGCTCTACGATATACCCGATAGCTTTGTAGCTGAGGTAGGTTCTTTTACAATCACTAGGTCATCTGGATAGAAAAATATTGTTTATAGCGACCAAAACCGTGAGTCATATTATAGTCTCTTCCTCTACCTCTAAATTAGAAACTAGTATAGGTCGCGTCACGAATGTTTAGCGCTGGACGAGAATAGCTGCGCATCGGTAGAATCACGCTCGTAATTGACGTATTGGTGCGAAAAAGACAACACGACTGGGGAACCAATCAACGCTCGCGCACCCGACGATCACGCGCCCTGCGCGCCCTGCCGTCCCCTCAATACCTTATTTTTGACTTCTGCGCAGGTTTCTTTCAGCGCTAAAGATTCGTGACGCTACTTACAACTAATCTAGTTGAAGATTAAGCAGAAGAAACAAAAGCAAATCACTACTGCGACTTACACTATTTCCTGTAGATAGTTAGCGCTTAAAGCGTGGAATTGACTGGTAAATATTAGAACGATATATTCTGGAATAAGTTCTACATTTTTTTCATAGCTATTAATTGTAACGTTTCATTTGTATCTATAAAGCGACACAGCACATCTCAACCCTTTACACTTCAAGAACCTTTTCTACTTCTTTTAATATCATGTCACTTTGCTTTTAGGGATAGATGTTAAACTTTTTCATACATGTTTTAAAGTGGTAAATAATTTTGTAGGCTGTTAGTTCTAAGTTTAATATTAGCATGGTTCGATCTACTCGCGGCGCGGGCGCCCCGACCGGCTGTGAGCGCATTATCGCGTAGTGCAATTACTTTGAAAGCCTTAAGAAGAGTGCATGATGATAGGCCTCACTGAGTGGATCGTAATGATTTACGTATTAAACCAATTGTAACATAATGAGTTATATATTAGCGATCGAATTTGTAGAATTCATTTGCTTTCGATAAGAGTAAGAATCCGTTTGCTTAAAATCAATATATTCTTTTAAATCTAAATTATTTTAATAAAATTTTAAAATGGGACATCAAAATAATCGCATAAGAATTTATTTTGGTAAGGTGAGTTAAATTTGAAATTGGTTAAGTAAATTATAAGTTAGAAATTGTTTTACTTCATATCAGCAATCCTACCTATTTTGCATAAGTAATTTCTTTAGGTAGGTTCAAATACGAGTAATCCCAAGGATGTGAATGTTATTTAATAATGCAGTAAATGCGGCAAATTACTTAAATAGCTTTTATGAGCGTTCCTCGCTACCGATGCTGAATGCGACATTTGCATACCTACTGCTACGACCCTAAGTATATTCTGACTGTAACTGTTTTATTTACTTTACTAAGTTTTTAATTATATTAGTTTTATAGGTTTAAAGTACCACAAATATGGTATATATTGAACATTTCTTTATTTCCATTCTTATTTATATATCCACCAAATTTACAAATCTAGAATATGTAGCATGTGAATATGATATTCGCATCTAAAGGAGGATCAATATTAGTTGTATTTTTATCGGTTGTTAAGATTCCTTTGCTTGACTCCAGTTTTTGGTTTCTACTGAACCAATACCATCAAGTGTCGTCAAAGGACGTATAAGTAGCGTTCACGAATCTTTAGCGATGAACGAAACCTGCGCAGAAGTCAAAAATAAGGTAGGTATCGAGGGGGGTGATCGTCGGGTGCGCGAGCGTTGATTGGTTCCCCAGTCGTGTTGTCTCTCTCGCACCAATACGTCAATTACGAGCGCGATTCTACCGATGCGCAGCTATTCTCGTCCAGCGCTAAACATTCGTGACGCGACCTATAACAGTATAACCACATCAACATTTCAATTCTCAAACTTGATAACTTAACGTTAGTATTAAGATCGAATAAGAACAGAACCATATAAGGCGATAATATCTGAAATAGCGCTCAATAGCGGGCAACGTCCTAGGGAATGTCTTTCCGCTACCAATATGCCTCTAGACCTCGTTATAATATCCTCGTGTTTATGCTCTATTAAACAACAAGTTTATGATTGGCTCCTTGCAGTGATATAGTATTTGTAATAAGCTTAAGACTTCGAGTTCATCAAACTAAAGTTGGTAGAATTTTAGTAAAAAATTACGTTTTTATGTGCTATTTTAAAAATAACTTTGGCTGGACATGGTTAAGGTGTGTTTTGACTTTATATTTCTTAGTATTTATTAAATACTTTCTTATATTTGGTAATGATTTTATACTTCGAGACATAAGTTGCAACTAAAAACATAACTAAAGAGTGATCTCTTCCAAGCAACCATATTATATATTAAATATATAAATTATAAATAGTAATTAGCAGATATGCACATTGGGATAACAGTTTTTATTGCAAGAATCTTTGTTAGTTGCTCTTTAAAAAAAGATACCTTTTAAAATTAACGTATGTAACATGCACATATCAAATATTCTCACATGAAAAGAAAGGTTTGTACAATTAATAGTTTAGTGCAATATTTCAGTTCGGTCTGGCGTGTGAGGACTGGAAGCCCCCCTTAGTGGGTACTGTGCACAGCTTCGGGGCCATGGTGGGTTTGCTGATACAGGGACAGATATCTGACAGGTGCGCAAATCAATCCAAATATTATTATACCAAAGTGTTCATAGTTCATTCATATGCCTATTCCTAGAGTTATGAATATTCTTTTTTTTAAGAGGCGGCAACACTTACTAGATAAAATGCCAGCTTTGCGTTCAATAATAGTAACTTTGTATGTACATTAATAGCTAGTCAGTAATTAGTCATAATACTACTTATGGAAGCTCTTTTAACAAACTTATTCATGATACCTTAATATCTATAGAATAATATAACAGTATATGCAAAGCGTTAACTCTAAAGTCCTGTAAAGGTTTGGTCGTAAAACCGCAGCGGTGCTGGCGGGCACGACGGGCGCGGTGCTGGGCCTGGCCAAGAGCTTCGCGACCGGCTTCTGGGCCTACATCGCGCTGGAGGGGCTGGAGGCCGCCATCGGCGACGCGCTCTCGCCTATGTTCATGTTGAGTATGTTAGCCCGTTAAGACTTATCAGATCTTTACCATAATAAGGAAATAGCTTCTGTTTTTAGTAACTTTCAAATTTGACTGTTTGAGGTTTGAGATGAAAATAAACAATTAAAGAGCAACACTGTTCAATGTTATTATAATAGTATAGATAGAAAAAAGTACTAAAATATGATTATGAATTAAAATTCAGACAGTTGGGCACAATACTACGAACAGGCAACACTCATTTATTAGTATGGAAACTTGCATAAATGTTCAATATGTACATTTCCAGGTATAGAAATTGTAGAGAAGAAACGTGCTGTCCTTTTTCAAATGATCCTCCTTAACTGTTACACCGGCGGGCTGATAATTATGCCTTTCATAGCCTGGGCAGTTCCCTACTGGCGCCACTTCCTCCGCGTCATCTACGCGCCCACCCTCCTCATCCTTACTTACTCCTTCTACCTCGACGAGAGCATACGCTGGCTTTTCAGCAAAGGCGAGAAACAAAAGGGCATCAAGCTAATAGAGAAAATCGCTAAACGCAACAAAGTGAAAGTCGACAAGATTCTTCTATCTAAATTAGATTACGTCGATGAAGAAGAAAAAACAGACGAACAGAAGTTGAGTGATAGAAAATTGTTAGTTAAGACTTTCAAGTCCAGGGTCATGCTGCAGAGGTTCCTCGTGTGCATGGTGTGGTGGCTGACCATCACGCTGATCAACTACGGGATGATGATCAGCTCGGTACTGATAGATGGCAACAAGTACATTAATTTCGCGTTGCTGATGTTGATGGACATTCCGGCCAACGTGTTCTACTGGCTGGCGTTGTCGAAGTACAAGAGGAAAGTACCGTTAATAGCTTCGTTTATCGTTGGAGGACTGTTTTGCGTCTCGCAGCCTTTCATGCCTAAAGGTATGTGGATTTAGAAACATTTTAGTCTCTGATTTACTCGTTTTTGGTAAAGTTCAAGCGTTACGTAACGCAGTATTTAAAGATTTTGAAGTTTTCTCCTTATTCCAGGCTACGCATGGCTAGGTCTGCTTCTGTTCATGGCGTTCGAGACCCTCGCCACGTTCTCGTACAACATCGTGTACATGTACACGTCGGAGCTGTTCCCGACGTACACGCGCAACTCGATGCACGCCATCTGCTCGGCCATCGGCCGCGTGGGGTCGCTGCTGGCACCGCAGACACCGTTGCTTGTAAGTTTTTAGCTTCAAGTCTTAGGGATATGAAGCCTTGCACCAGATCAGTGTTTTTTCATATTTTACGTATAGTAGTTTACGTCATTTAATAACTCTTCTGATATGTTTGTTTATCGATAAATATGTCTGCAACTATAATAATCCATAGTTGTCATGGTGACAGAAAAAGTCAATCCCAATCCCGAACATCATAAGAATGTTTCTTTCAGATGGCTTACTGGGCTGGTCTGCCAGCGCTGATCTTTGGACTTTCATCGCTTCTATCTGGAGCTCTAACCCTCTTTATGCCAGAAACAGCGAACACCCAGCTTCCTGACACCGTTCTCGAAGCTGAAGCGATTGGTCTTAAGAAAACTAAACCAGTACAAGAAGAGCTCAAAGGACTCACTTAAATTTATTGAATACGTTAAGAATTTAACATTCCCGGCTTGTTAAGATAAGTCCTATAAAGCGCTAGCAATATTATTAAGATCAAATTTCAACGCAGGAAAAAAGGAAAGGACTTGTGACAAAAGGGAATACAGGGTAGGATATAAGAAAGCGGGGGAGGAGAATAATTATTGACATTACTTGATGCCGGTTTTCTGTGGGAAGATGGTACCCAGGGAGATCCGGCCCTACACTCAATAAAATCATTTATTATGATACGGAGGAAGTAAGAAAAATATACACACAATTTATATAGTGTAAAGTCACTTTTAAGACTTTCAAGCTCAAATATACTTACTACTTACGATAAACTTGACGTAAGTTTTATATAGCCTCATATCACCTGGCGATAGTGTAGCTTTGCAATGTGAAAAGAATTCTGTAAATTCGTTCTGTAATTTTGAAGCCATCAACACAACTAATAAAGTTTTCCTGTTCATGATATTAGTATAGATAAAACATATTAAATTTGTAATTTGATATTTTAATTATTTTAATAAAACAACGATTACATAATTACTTAAAGACACGATCGTAAAATAGGAAAGATAATATCAAAACCGCTCATAATACGTGAACAGGCATATTGGCCTTTTTACGACTGCGTTGAAAATCATAAAGTTTTCACATTAAATAGTGCCACTAAACATGTTTTAGTGACATGTCGCCATAAATAGGTTTTTAAGAGTATCTCCCATAAAACATTGTTGAAAAATAAATTAATTCTGTTTTGCTCAAGCTGTTATTATTAAATGTTAATTATAGCAGAAAAAGGATATTTTTAATATTGTTAAATTATTTAAACTACGTGTAGATATATTGTTTCATTTTTTGTAAATAAAGAAATCAACGGGTATTTTAGGGAGGCGCATGTTTTAATTGTATAATCATTAAAAAAACGGTACTTGATTTAATGCGAAAAATCAAAGTTTTTATATCATTTATACAAATTAACAAAAAAAAATGTTAACAAATAACGTACGTATAATAATTACGTACTATTTGGTCTCCGTAAAGTAGAGGAACAAATAAACAGTAAGTATTTAATTTGGATTATTATTAAAATTTAGTTATCTTAATGTGTTTTATTGGGTAATTATTTTACTTATGGGAAAATTTATATGACGTCTGTAATTAAATGGAGGCTTCGAAACACGTGTAAGACGTAAGAAGTAATTTGTCCAATGTGTTAGTCTTCTAAAGATGTAAAAAAATTAGCCGGTAAATTTAGGACAAGAAAATCTATTTTTAAAATTTTGTTCTGATTCAATAGGGATATCCATTAAATTCAACAACAAATACTTATTTTATAAATAATATTATCAAACAATTTTGTTCTTTAGTTTTTGCTTTCTTAACATAAAAATAAAAATTCAATCATTCCATTTTTAATAAAACCATAAATTTTAGAAGCTAGTACATGGAGTATATTTGACTTTAATTAAATAACTTTTCCATTTGGTATCAACCAAGGACGTTGAAATATTTAAAAATACGCAACGGATATTAGATTTTAATTTTTATTTATATCATATGCTTACGAAGCCGGGGCGAGTCGTTAATAATATTTTGTAATACGTCTAAAATGGTATTTAAAAGTGCACAGTAAATAGCGAATACAATGCAAGTGCAGACGAGGCGACGCGACGTGACGAAACCTTTCGATGAATAACAATTGCTTAACTGTACGTATGGAATGTCAGTCGCCGACCCCCTACAACCTCTGATGAGCAAGCCTTATCATCATAATTATTATTTATTACATAGTATAAAACAAAGTCTCTTTTTTCTGTCTGTCCTAATGTATGCTTAAATCTTTAAAACGGAACCGATTTTGATGCGGTTTTTTTTTTTTATCAGATAGTGTGATTCGAGGGGAAGGTGTATAATACATTCATAAAAGGGTAAAACCGCAGGGCGGGGCTAGTTTTTAATTAACGAATTCATATTGATTAATTATTGACGCTTTAGTAGCTGTCATTTCATTTCAATAGTTAAAACAAATCATTATTTAATGTTTTAAGCAACTTTTTATAATTAAACAAAACTGTGTTATGACAAGCGCAATAAGCAACAATCATAACATCACACAGTAATATAAACATTTCCTATTAACACTTAATTAAATTACACTTTGTTATTGAAACGTAAAATCAACAATTAATTACCATCGTCTCATCTTAAAATGTGTTTCTCTAGCCGACAACGCGTCAACATTCCCTTTTTCGTAATTAAATATGACCTCTTTAGTGGAATGCTTTCTTATGATGTGTCAATAAGATTGTGTTAGTGGGGGCGAAGGTGGCCGGCCGCAGCAGGTGTCTGGAAGGAGTGACCGTTACGACAATCGTTTGAATTTATTCCTAAATACAAATATCTCTTTGCTATTATCAATATAAACGGTAATCATATTTTAACTAGTTTTTTTTAATGATTTTGTCATTTAGGCGTGTAGATGCAAGATACAAGTCGCAATGAGCGATTTCGCAAATTCCGTACAAGATATTGTTGTTATTATTGTTGAGCTAAAGAAGATATAGAATAAAGTAATTGTACAATTCGCCCTGTAGTTTTAGTTAATGTCGCGTTCAAATAAACAAACAAACAAACTTCTTTGGTTTAAATGGATAATTAGTGTGAAAATATTTTGGTTAGTGCTATCTGATTACCACTCAGAGCATAATTAGTCATTCCGAAAACAGACTTTTATCAAAAATTTTTTAAGTCACTAAAATATCAATTTGCATCTAAAGCTCTGTTGTCTATAACGAACTGAGATTCTAAGAAAAATCCCTGCCCTGTAGGCTTTCAGATTTCCTAACTATAAAATTGGTCCTCGAGTACAAAGGTCATATAATGTAGCCCAAAGTGCAAGGTCGCGGCAGGTGTCTCGAAGCAGTGACCGTTACGTCCAGCGCGCTCGTAAACTCGTCCGTCTGTACCCCCTTCCCCTCGACTCCTACCCCCCGCCCCCGCTCCTGTACCCGACTAAACAAACGGTATTTCACTTATTACTGTAACCAGATACTACATTTACGTTACCTCGTGGATTTGACTGAATATGCGTAGGTTTCTTTGTTAAGTTGTAATATGTAAGTTGTATGGCGGTTGCCTGGAAGAAACGATTTATAGAAAAAGTTCTCTTGCTATGTGTAGGTATGAGTATTTTATGAAAAGGGTATTAATAAATCCTTTTAGTTTTTATTGGTCTTTTCGCAGTAGATCTTCAAAAGTGAGTAAAAGTTAATTTTAGTAGCAATAAACGTTTGTAGTTACTTAAAACCACTTTTTTGTCATTTATACTATCATTTAAATACTGCATACGAATGTAATGATTATTAATTTCAATTCAATTTCACCACTTCAATACGAAGGTAAAACATTTTTTAAGCAAAATCTGTGAAGTTGATTTTTGTCTCACTAATTAATTTGGCATTATCATTATCAAACTTCAAGCAATTTAGGTTTCGACGCGAATATGAATAGAAACAATATTGTTTTGAATTTGGGAGATTTTTCACATTAAGGTTCTTGTGTAATAAGACCTTAACATCGCAACATCCATCAAACAAGTCGTAAAGCTGACGTTAAAATTGCTCTGTATTCAAAACACATTTTATTCAATCTCATGTTATTGCTTCGAATATTAAGAGCTATTAATGTTGTTAGCTGGTAATAACGAGTGACGATTCGTCACACACCTGCCATTTTGGTTTTAACAACCTGCCTAACGGAGATACGAGGCATTTGGGAAATCGTTTATTGATTTATTTGAATTTTATGTAGTTGTGTTAAACATTAAAAGGAGCTCATTTCGTGGTTAGGACTTCAGTTTTAGTGGGAGGTCTCAGGTTTATGGATATGATAATTTTAATGATATCATAAAACTGAACGTGTGGACACATATAATGATAACAACTTTCCAAGGCTTTGTGTAATTTCGTATTTTAAATAGTATAATCCTGTATCATCGGTAAAATTAAATAAATAATCGTACGTAAAGTTTAAGTGTAACTAACTTTTATGTAATAAAATTTCCAGTTTTTAACTATACTCTGACACCTTTATTCGATCATTCATTAAAGTCGGTCCAAAAACATACATTTTATTATATTATAGTCCCATGATCGTCAAGTACGGCTTTGTTCTGGCCGGGTAAAATCTTTAAACACGAATACCTTAATTCGTTTAAGTAAACGAAATATATAGATTTGACGACCGCTTGGCGCAGTGGTAGCACAACTGCTTTATGCGCAAAGGGTCGTGAGTTCGATCCCACACCGGAAAAATATTTTTGTAATTTACATTTGTATTTTTTTGGGTTTTGGGTTTTGCTATGTGTATGTATGTATTTACAAAAGAAAAGTATGTAATTTATCCGTTACCTAGTTGCACAAACTCTGATTAGCGTGGGACTAGATGGCGCTGTGTCCTAAATGTGTCCTGTATTTTATTTTATATCAAAGATTTCTCATAACTAGATTGTTCCCACCGCCTCGTGACACCTTCACGCTTAGCTCACATATTAGAAGTGCAAACACACGAAGCCTCCGAGGGCCTTAATGAATTACCGTCGAACCGAGAGCCGTCCACAAACAGACAGCTTTTCACTTTACTATGTTTGATTAGAAGATTGATGTCATTTTAACTATATTGTTTTAGGGTAGGATACTTTTTAAAGATAAGGTTTTTGCTTAAGAAAGGACAAATATTTTGTGTGTTAAGAAAACACACTTATGGGTTAGGGTCTATAATCTATATACCTAGCATTTGGATTACAGTTTTTGTAATAGTGAAATGCGTTCGTTCTTTTCAGATTATAATTGACCAGTAAATAATGTGTTAAATTACAACAATGATATTATATTAAATTATTATAATATTATATTACATACTTTAACGTGCAACTGATAAAATTAACTATCTGTTTTTTTCTTGTTGGTTTTATAATCTTTCTTTTCTATCGTTTTGTATGTATGTGTGCCGCTAATGTGTTATAAATAGTGTAACAAATATTCCGACATATATTGTAAAATATCGGACCCAAAATTAATTGTAACCGAAAGTATTATTCTTTCTTACCTCTTTGGCAAGGCACTGCTTAATACAAAAGGCATAACGATCTTTTGTATATAGGAAATTAATAAACGAAGACGCCACCGGGTAAAGCTAAAGCTAGTCTAAAACAAAAACATATCGAAAAACATCACGAAACAAAACGTTACTTCGGTTGTGTAATTTGATTTATACGTCTCGTAATTATCCTTGACATTTGAGATGAAAAAATTGATTTAAACAACCTGCGATACAACGAATGCCAATGAGTAATTGGTTAGCAATTACCGGCCGAATATCGGATTCATAAGGCACGTGTATGTGTGTATGTATGTATGTATGTATGTATGTATGTAATATGTATGGATGTAGGTGTCTGACCTCACCTGTAATACAAGTTTTTAATAAGCAAGAACCTTCCAAGAACGTGCTATTTAATTTAATCTTAAGTGAATCTCGCTTATAATTTTACTAACTTATTATTTGAAACCGGAATTGTTTAACGTATTGTATAGATCGAAGTAACATTATATATTTAATTAAGAACGGCGTAGTGCCAACGTTTCATTAAAATGTCAACATTAAAATGTTTTGTTTTACATAAATTTAAATATACTAAAGATAATTCTTTAGCTTGCAAATAACGTAGCAAATCTGAAAACATACCTAATGTTATGACAGATTTTTATTTTTAGTTTTAAATGCTAACTATAAATTTAAATATTTCCCTCATACTCTCTTTTAACCGACTTCAAAAAATAATGAGGTTTCTCAATTCAACCATTGGTATATAATATACATGCTTTTCAACAAAGACGTTTACTTCTCGGATCTCGATTTGTCAGTCCGTCCATCCTTTATGTATTTATAAAATCGATAAACTGACAGCGATAACTTATTAATAATATTTTGAATAATATTAAGATTCGTAGCCCGACTCGCGTTTGGTCAATTAATTTTATTAATCATAGAGTTAGCATATACTTTACTATATGCCCTCAATAACTTTTAAATGCCCTTCTCTTCAAGAAAGACACTCGTGACAACGCGAGATCAGTTACAGTACTCTTCATTAAATAAAAATCATTTCAGCGGTGTTAATAGTACTCAGCTAAATTAAAAAAGCTTGCTATACTCTATAAACAAGACTACTGGTACCTAACAGGTCTCGAAATATGCAATCTTTAGCAAAATTGCTTTAACATCCCGCCCGCGCCGGTACCGTCCCGGCCTCGATATCTTAATCAACGGATGCTATTAAACGAGCCCGCTCCGACTGCGGGACGATCACGATCCGTGATTTACCTTCTTCATAATTAACTTGCAACTAAATTTGCTTAACTCCGATCCAATTACGGCCTCAGCGAAAATTTCTCAAGTCTTTTTAATGTTTTTTTTTTAGTTTTATGTATAAAACTTATTGAAGTAGTTTTAATCGCTAGACAGTTTTATTTAGTTTATGGAAATTAATGTCTACAATACGTGTATACGTAATGCTACTAGTGTATTTGAGCGTGAATTTGAGCTGTTTATCGGGAGACTCAGCAGGAGTTTCACCTTAAAGAAGAAACAAATGAAGGCATATAAGGAAAAAGGATGGTTTTCCGACCATCCTTTTTCATGCATTCAAATTGGGCAACATTATTAAAGCTGAAGAGAAAAATTGAACACGCTTTAAGCTTCGAAATATTTTTTTATATATAAAGCAGAAGGGCCTTGTGTTGTCTATGCGTATAGACTTTGTATTTAACACATGACAAATGCCTTCACATAGCTTTGACAGCTTTATGTAAAAGCGCGGGAATTCGCTTGTACCAAATACAAACTAAAAATAATTTAAACGTTCATGTTTAAAACGAAATTCCAAATGTTAACAGATCAGCATATCTGTATGTCTGTTGTCGGCTAACGGCAGTTAACCGCGTGGCCAATACGATTGATCCGCGCTCATTGAAGATTGAAATATTTTTGTTCCGACTCAAAACTCAACGCAGAAAATGCACCGTCACCCTTATCAACATTCTGAGAGCTTCATTTGTACTGATCAGCGCTTATCTGGTGTAATGTGTGAGCTCAATCTTGTAGATACTACATGTGGCATTTGGTTTCGTCTTTATAAGCCTGAATGAAGCTTTGCGTGTAGCATCGTCTACCTATAGTATATCTATTTATAAACCTAATTTATTCTATGTAATTCAAAGCGTTTTGTAAAAAACTTATAATTGTTTATAACATACTAGACCCGTGCTCACTTCGTTGGACATAATGTTAACAATCATTTTTTTATATAGCCTATGACAGCAATAGTATGGCTTTCTATTGGTAAAAGAATTTTTAAAATCGGTTCAGTAGACCCCGAGATTACCTCTTACAATTTAATTAACACACAAACTTTACTTCTTTATAATAGATAATTTGTTACAAATATATTTGTATATTGTGTTTATTTAAAGTGTCTAACTATAGGACACTTTTAATACTTACTCCTTTATAAGTTAAATCTTGTGAGATTGTGCTTATTTTAGATTTCAATTAACTTATAACATTTTTAAGAAGACTAATAATATCATATAGCTTGGTGTTAACAAAAATAATGCGCATAAAACCCAGAAAGCTAGTTTTACATAAATGGCTGACCGCGATCGAAGATTTAATATAAAAATACCAAGTCTTAATCCGGTGTTAAGTTATTTTGTGATTGGTGTCCGAATCGCCGTCTGATTGGACACAGTCCACATGAAACGAACCAATTATTATAATAACTCGTCAGTGAACCTTTCATCGCCAGCCTCTCTGTTGAAGAAACCTTTTAACTTTTAACTCCACTTTTAACTCCACAAAACTATGAGATAGTTTTGTGGAGCAATTATACAAGTAGTATTACAAAATTGTTGGTCATTGTTATAGTGAGCTTCGGGTACGCTTCAAGTTTTGAAACAATTTGAACTTTGCTTCGAATTAGTTTTTTTTTTACGATCTTCATTTGGTACATAGTAAAATATACTCGTTTCATCGGTCTGTCTCAATGTGTGCTTAAATCTTTTAAACTGCGCAACCAATTTTCATGTGCTTCTTTTCAATAGAGTGATTCAAGGTTTATATGTAATTTCGTTGTATTTATTTTAATTCACATTTTCTATACATGACGACAGATTTAAATAATTATCAATTTAAAAAAAAGCAAATAGCCAACAGCATTAAACACTTTCTTATCCATTGACTCCTGTCTTTAGAGCCAGCCCAATCTACCACTGACCAGCGCGCAATGTACCAATTCTATTACTTAAATACGGACATAAATTATCCCATGTTATCGGAACAACGTCACAGAAATAAAGCTTTACTAATTAAGGAGATGGAAGCGATCAGACGGACAGATAACCAGACATGTTATCTAGTCATACACCGGTAATGGCGCTTAACGACTCACTATTAATAAAAGTTAAAAGGTTTCTTAATAGCAATACATCTTTATCTATTTCATTAACGGAGTCGGGTTGGGTATAATTGTAATAGATAAATTTATTCAACCGGGCTTCATAGTAATACGTGGTTCTTCATTGTATTACAAAACAATTAGGTACTGGTTCGAAAGCGCTTTCTACAGAGATGTATCACCAAAAACAATTAAAATGAAGCCTATACAGTGTTTCAATGTTATTTGTTGTTAATTTGGCAAATGTGTCCTAAATTAATTGATTGGATTTCATATCTTGCATTTTTGATATCCTTTGTTTCTCTAGCACAGGTTTACTTAAAATGGGGTCCATAGGACTATTTGGGGGCAATGCAGCAACACATTTAATTGTTTGTTAAAATTGGCATAATTAATTTATTTATATACTTTCACATTATTAATACAATACATTTTTCATGTAAAAATGTAAATGTATTTTGAACGACATTAAGTAGTAATTTGTACGCCATATGCATATGCTTGTCAAAACCTTAAGCTGTAACCTTTTTGCTTGCAATCCCAAGTTCAACAACTCAATAGCAAGTTGTTTCCCGGTCGTAAGTGATTGCATAATGAACAGCATACTCTTCGACAATCGGTTCTAGAGCTCATAACAGCCAAGTGCGCAAAATTAGCGATTCGTTCTGCGCCCGCGCATTATCTTGTCCGGCCTTCGGACTTCGCACTCGAGCTCCGCAATTTCATGATGCCCTGGTACTCATATCGGTTTCTAGAAGTGCAGGTGTTTTGTGTTCTGGTAATCATTTGTATGGGTTATTTATTAATTGAGTTTCCGTGAGTGCACGAATGGTAAATCTGGTTTGAATTCCTACTTATAATTATTTACTAAACGCTCCGTAGTTTCGCTTGTACTGTAACATGCCAATTTAGCGGAACCTTAAGTGCCCTTTAAAGTTCTTCATAAATGTAGTTAACATGACTACAGAAAGAATGATTAAAATTTGTTCCCTAAAATCAGAAATAACTAAGTGAGTTCAAACAAATAAACTCCTCAGTTTTATATAAAGTAGTTTAGATTTCAAACAAAGTCCCCAGTTAATTTCTGCATTCCAAATATTAAGACAAGACTTCGAGGTTTCTCCCGGATAGTTTTCGTTCCATCGTCAATAGCGGAATAACACTATTCTTAATTCTAATCTACGTCTAATCTTGCTAGATTGCTAACTTCTACACTTCAGCTAAATCCTATCAGAAATCGTTTCTAAGAGCAACAAGCACTTACAAACATCGTACAGACTTTACTGTTGTAATACATACAAACTTTCGCGCTTAATATTATTGTAACTAGAATGTTAGATTTGCGTTTCCTTCATAAGCTTAGCCGACCAGACCGACCGACGGAAGGATATGTTATTAATGAATGATGACTATAAATAATCCGCTCACTGCAGACACTTGTCATTTGTTTAAGTAGCTCTGTTATTAATAAGCTAATATTCGTGACATAGAATGAAAGCAAACGCACCCGAAAAAGAATTATTTAGTTCCTGTTAATTACATGTTTTAGCGTGAACATATATTTATGTTTTTAATTATTTCAAAGTATACGAATAAAAATAAAGAGAATGTCAGCCCCACTAAAACCCAACAATGTTCCACCGTCTTAATACAAGAATCTCACGCAGACTCTTCCGCAATCAAATTTAGGATATCCCGACATTCTTAAAACACATGAGATTGAATTTTAAGATACCGTGAAAGCCTACCAAAGCTGCCTACCGTTAGCTGAGATACCATCGACACAGCCTCCCGACTCCCGATACAATGTCTTTATTGAACCCCAAGAATGTTATCAATCCCTTATCGCGCCGGAGTCTCCGATAACTGCGTAAAGCTTTTTATCGGTTGATTCTTTCTTTATTAAGGCGTTTATACAATTGGACAAAACGATTCGACTGCCTGTTTTGTTTGGAATGATTATTTATTGAGGTTTTGTTTGCATTAAACTAAAGGAGATATATACTTATAATAAAGTAATATAAAAGTTTTTTTTTATAACAAAGGGGGCAAACGAGCAGGCGAGTCACAGCCATGAACATTTTGGGATTATTGAGTATTTGTATTTCAAGTTAAATGTTTCAAATTAGACAAGACGCTTAAAAAGAATTTTTTTAATAAAGTCACTGAAGATTCGTATTATTTTATTGCTATTGTCATAGTTTCTTTGATTCTTAATAAATCATGAAGCAAACCATTTTATTCATATAAGAAGTATTAAATGAACTTTGTATTAAAGTCAAAATCAAACGTATCTTTATTCAGCTAGGCTACATAAAGTAACACTTGAATCGTTATGGTATTACAAAACATTTACCACCGGTTCGGAAGGCAATTTCTACAGAGAAGAAGAATGATTGGGGAACTGTCAGATTTATAATAATAGAAGATAATAAAAATAACTAGTAAAATTTCCAAGAAAGCGGTATCGGTCTTAAGTCGATCGCGACCGTCAGTACAAGTAGTAACTAGTAAGTAATAACATAAAGTTATGCACGTGTAGGCCGGGAGCTGCCAGGAATAGCCGGGTGTAAACATCGTCTTCCTGTGCCCCGTGTGCCCTCAGCCCTGCGCACGCACACACACACACACACACACACACACTGCCTGTGGCACCGTTACTGTTATACAAACACTACTTTCAGCTTCACCGAAATAAATACAGTGATTTATGGGTAACCGTGTAATGTGAAAAGGTATTTTGTCTAGTCATTACTAACATTTTATGCATGTGTTATATTATAGTAATAATATATATAATAATAATATATTTTTAAAAGATAAATAAATACATTTCATGATATAAGTTTAATAAATAACCTTATATTGTTATACTATACAGAAAATCTATTGTGTAAGTCAATCTTAGGACACGTGATGTTGTAACGTCTGATTACTGGTCTCTTTTCATACTGTGTTAACGTGTTGTATAAAATTCTAAATATCTCCAAATACCCTCAGCGACACGGATAGTGGCGCTGTCACAATATGACGTAAGATAAGGAATATTTATGTTAAAGGAGATATGTAATAAATCATACATATTTATTTAAGGAAATAGATTATATTTATTGTTTAGAATTTATTTACATTGTATTTAATCTATGTCAAATAATTATGAAATAATGATTATTGTATCTGGTAACAATTTGTGACAC
>DWAJ01002618.1:0-16944 GCA_018238005.1 Eurema mandarina
TTGAGAAATACAGCTTAAGACGAGTTTAGGGTTTTATATATTACGCGGATAACGGCTTCTTTCATGTGGCGGTTAAATTGCAAGCTTTAGAAAATGTTTTCAAAGATTTCTCGAAAAATAACTGAACAAAAAAAAATGACTTAAATAACCCTTAAACCAAACCCAGTCCCAATATGAAATGCATGATGGTTTTATTTTAAAAACTTAATTAATGAACTCCAGATTATGAATATAAGAATGATGAAGATTTTAAAACATACATCAATTCTTTATAACATGCCTAGTTTGTACCTTGAAATATTAATATAAAATATCCCGTAAGATGAAAATTGTATCCCGAACTATAATTAATTAACTTCATTTGAGATTTATCAGTAACTATTAACTGTATAACAAGCGTTATATTTTCAACTCGAAGAAAAATTTATAATCGCTCAGCCATAGGACAATTTTCGATTCAAATTTTACTATGTCTTTGGGTATTTGTAAAATGTTTTTTTTTTGCCAATAAAGAACCCGTTCATTTTAAAAGATCTCACGTATATTCTTGTCCCATTATAAAACTAATTCCGTAGTGTCATGACAAAAAAGATAATAACAAAACTTATTTAGTAAAAAAAAGGACAGTATTTAATCTGTACTGATGAAGCGTTCAAAATAATACTTATAAAGCTTGACAAAAAAATAAATAAAGCCTTAAACGAGATGGCCTAAATCTTCAAAGCAAACTAGTCAAGCCACTTACATCCATTATTTGTCTATGGTATGTGAGTGGTGAGTGAGGGCGAGTGTTGGCGACTTACAAAAGCTCCTCACAACGTTAAACAATATACAATCGCACCCTAAATCTATCCCCACTCTATGCTCTGTGGCAAAGGTGGCCAAACTCCTTAATTGCCCGAGAATTAAAAAAATGGCAACTTTAACATTCCCGCCTTTATAATAAAAAGGTCAAAGATATTTTAAATTACATTTATTTAAAATATATAAAAAATAGTACAACATTTTACGTACATTTAAAATATTAAAACACATTCATTTTACTGCTTAATTTTTTTTCTAAAATTGTCCTATATTAAATTTATATAATAACACAAAAATTAAATAATAGTCGACTACATCTATCGAGATCCAGGAAAAAAATCCTTAAAAGAGCCGCAGGTTGGCCACCCCTGCTCTATGGTGTCAAGGTAAGTGGTGAGTCATGATGAGTGATGGTGAGTGGCGGTGAGTGGCGACTTACCAGTTGGCGTCGCCGGCGGGCTGCTGCGCCGCGTCTGCGACAAACACCATGCTCACACAACCACTCGCTAACCGTTCTATCCTACACTATGCTCTATGCTTTTTGTTTTATAGACAGTGTGCTTACGAATGGGGCGAATTTCCGACCAATTGAACCGGAAAATTTGATTTTTTTGCAATTGATTAGTATAAACTTAATCCAATACAATTATCGAATATTCGCCCAGCAAGCGAACGTATAATAAAACTATGTTAGTGACTAACACATCCTTACGATTACTTACATACTAATTGCTAACCGTCGACTGTCGTCGCCCTCGTCAGTATGTGACCGACGAGCGCTTAGACATTGCCAGAATACGAAAAACACCAAAAAAAGCAGGAAACGAAGCTGAGAAGCGGGAGGGAAAGGGAGGGACCAATTCGAAACTCAAAATTCGAATCGACCAATAGGACAAAATTAGACTGATAAACAATTAGATAGACACCAAGAATATAAGTGGAAGATAGAAAGAATTCTCCATAAGAGCTGTTTTCTTAGAAGGCAACAATTTGAATAGGTTTTCTATATAGATTAGTACTTAGTAATGGAATCCCCTGAACCTATATTCTTGGTAGTCCAGTGCACGAAAAAGTCACGTCGGTCGATCAATGCGACTACGCGAGCCCTACGCGACAACGCAGAAGCGACGCGACGCGAAGGACTATGATAGGTGATGGGTTGGTTTGGTGGATTGATGATTGTGATTGGATGTATTGTGTGATTGGTCAGTGATTGATGGGTGGTTGATGTTGGGATCAATACATACATAAAAATAAAAAATATTAGAGACTCATATCGAAAAGTTGGGAATGGTTTATTAACAAGTGCCAAATTTGGAAGTATTGTTTGAACTGTTTTAATAATGTAATATATAAGTATGATACAAGTGGTCAGATCGATTATAAGTCGATCCAGTTGATTGGTGGAAGTTGGTTGGTTGGTTGATTGTTTGATGATTGTTGGTGGGATGTGATTGGTGGAAGTTTGGTGATTGGAGATGGTTGTGTGGGTGACGGGTGGGTGGTTATACCTGTCATGTGGTCCGGGTGGCGGCCGCGGAGAGCGCCGGCGTAACTGCAGCCGGCCGCGACTGCGGGCAATAACACGTCAGCCAACCGCCCACACACGCACTTACTAACAACGATCACTCGCCTATCGCAGCTAACACTAGCACTAGCAATAGCTATCCAACATTCGTTTAAAGACAACATCTTGAACTATTTAATCTTAAGTAAATATCTTGCTATTTTTTCAGAGTACTCACATATATGACGATCACGTAAGTACATATAATTATAACAACTTTCTTATTTTATTTTTGGTGTGTTATAAATTTTATAATGCTTTCCTTTTTTGAATTATTATATTACGATATTTAAATTTGAAAAGCAGCCATGCATGACGCATTTGATTACATTACATGCAGTTTCGTGCATATCATGTTGGATAAACATGCGTATCATTTTTAAATGACAATAATTGATGCCTTCAAAATGATATCCAAAATAAACTAATAATAATGATATTTGTAAATTTCTCCTCTACACTAATCAGCTTAATGTCCTAAACTATAGAAGTGATCGTTCCTAGTAAATAATTTTACGCCAAGACAGCTCATTAAATGTTTGTTCTTATAGCTTGAGTCAGTTTCATTAGTCTTTGAAAGTATAAGAACGCTAACATTTTGCATTGTAAAATATATGTCTTTGTATTTCTGACTTATTCGGCGTTGTGCGGACGACATAGCTTCGAAGATAATCGCTCCAATTCGATACGTAGGGGGTGTTTATTTATAATATAACATACATATACATAGATAAAATTCGAGATCACTGCGCAAACTGAAATTTTTTGAACAAGAAAGAAATGGAGCAGACACGTGGACATTAATAAAAATTAATGTTTTGTGGGGCGTGACGGCTAAAATATGCAACAAAAATCCATGAAGTCGTGGCAAGCGGTGAACGGGGGAGGTATAAGGGAATTGGGAGGGATTTACAACAATAAAACAAATTGAACAAGACAGAAATGACGAGACCAGAGAATGTCGGGCTTTGGCGTTAGTTCTCAGACGATTGCGAAAGAGAACGTCGCTGTGCCGCATGTTTTAGGCAATTCAAAATACATTATGTAATTTCGATATTAAAATAATTGTAAAAAGCAAATAAAAAAACTTAAATTTAACATATTAAAAAGTATAAGTTGAAGTTAGCACAGCGGTTATGGAAAACAATGTTTGTTACTTTTGACTTAGATTTGTGTGTCAAGTTACCTGAGTCTAATATGATAATTTATGCGCGATAAAGCACAGTAAGTAAATATTGTTTCCACATAACGCATAGTTTTATATATGTATATGCTTGCAAGTGCTCATTCAGTCTTAGCTCTCGATGTATATATTTTATCTTTGACTACAAACATCATCATGCATCAATACATTTTAATTATATTTTCGTATGAGAAGCAGGCAAATCATTAAAATTGATTTATTATAAATCAAAATTAAAATCGTCGCATATTTTTCTTCATAAAAACTTACTATTGTAGTTTTTTAATATAAAATACGATAAAAAGAATTGTGTATATTTGTACTAAATGCATTTATGTATGTATGCATTTAAACTACAGTAGAGTAAATACCCTGCAACCAAAATGACACATCGACCTTATTCAGCATCGGCTATTTCCAATCTATATAGCGTTGTCTCTTTCACACGACACACAAACTGTCGCATAGCTGGTGTGCGAAAGAGAGAACACTGTATAAACCCGAAACTAACAAATGGAATCCGTCCAAAGGTCTACGTGTATCTCCCGCTGGGCACTGAGTGCGTGTTTGCACATCGTCCACACGCGCGCGCACACCGCGTGGAGCTTGGTGGCGTGTGCGTGCGTGTGGGCGGGGCGCGCGGGCGTGCGTGTGAGAGTGTGTGAGTGGGCGTGTGAGTGGGCGTGTGAGTGGGCGTGTGAGCGCGTGTGAGCGGGCGTGTGCGTCTCACCGTCGGCGGCGCCGGGCGCGCATTCGAGCAGCGGGTGCGCCTTGAGCAGCGCGCAGTCGCCGCCGTCCGTGGCGTCCAGCGAGTACACGTACAGAATGCCCTCCGACGTCGCCACCAGCAGCCGCGCCGCGCGCGACACGCTGCAATGTCCCACAAGGTTCGTGTTACACACACATACGCTTCATACGACTGCTTCAAGTTTACAATGATAAGCACTATTGAAGCGCTACTAGTGGTATATTTTATATTTGTCTTTTCACAGGATGAATAATAAAATTAAAGTAAATATAATTTCGTATAGTTAAATTATATACAACAATGAATTTTTAACATTTTAAAAATAATGTATAAATATTTTTAATAACAATTGTTTAACAGTATGTTTCAATATTTTACAAAATACAATTTCAAACGACGCGTCTGCATCAAAAGCAAAAAGAAGAGTGCTCACTTGGTGACGGCGGCGACGGCCCGGCAGCCCGCCCGCGGCAGCCTGGCGGCGGCGAAGGCGCGGCCCTGGCTCAGCACGTCGGTGACCTGCGCCGGCAGGTACACCAGGCCGGCCGACAGCGTCTGCGACATCCAGTCCACCCAGCCGGGCTCGGCGGGCGCGGGGCTCTCGTCGGCGCGCCCGGCGCCCCCCTGCAGGCGGAACACGTGCACCGTCTCCGTGTTGGAGGTGGCGGCCAGGTAGGCGCCGCACGCGCTGAAGGCGAGGCACGCGATGGACACGCAGCGCTTGACGCCGCGCCGGAACTCGTAGAGGCGCGTGCGCTCGGGCACCGCGAACACGCGGATCACGGTGCCGCGCTCCGACGCCGTGGCCAGCCGCCGCCCGCACATGGACCCCGCCCGCGCCGCCAGCGGGCTGTCGTGCGCGCTGATCACGCACTTCGCGTTCTGGAAACGCGTACCGACGATCATTAGGTTAGGTTAGACGTTAATTAGTGCTTTTTACTGCAAAATATTTATAACAAACAGGAATAAACTTTTAGACAGACAAAAATATAGAGAAAAAATATAGAATGATAAATTTTCTAACATAAATATTGCTTCTCTCATTAAGGCCTCATAGCTATTCAGCCGCTCATTCGACTGCTATAGGATCTTTCCTTCGGAATAAATCCAGGTGGCAAGCCTCCTACCCCCTACCTATTCAACCATCTCAAAAAGCAGACACTCACCAGATGAACAGCGTCAAAGATCTGAACCTCGCCCACGGCGCTGGAGCCCGGGTAGGCGACGTAGCAGTTGTCGACGCAGGGCGACAGCGCGCACAGCCCGCGCGGGTTGGGCGGCGTGTCGCGGATCGTGTGCAGGATCTTCATGTCGCGGATGTTGTGGATGTGCAGCGACTCCTCCAGGCACACTATTAGTCTCTGCACAAATATATAGGTACACGTTTATAAACCATTATTTAAGTTCGCCATCCTTTGAAATTATTTCGAACCTACTTTGAACTGATCGTTAAGAAAGATTTTCGTCAAAGTAATCAAATAAAATTATGCATACACAATAAAGCCCCGCTAGGTAGACAATATAAAAAGGACTAAGAGGAGAATTTTTACAGTATAAATAATAAATTAAAATGTATTATTTTAATTTATATAAAATAAATAATTAATCAAACAAAAAATATACGATTGATAACACGAACAAACAACAATAACAGCTATAACAAAATAATGAACTATGTATGTAGCTATGTAACTGTATCTAATGATCTGTGAGAAATAAAAGGCTTTGTTTTGTTAAGCACAATAAGCTGTTATTAACTTAAATTTTATTTATAAAATGGATATACATGTTTCATTCAGTAATATTATTGGATCGGTACTTACAGAACGGTTTAGTTTAACAGCCAAGATGGTGTTGCTGTAACTGTAGTTGCATATCTCTGTACCCTTCTTGTAGTGGCACACAATCAGCTTCCTGAAAACGTTTTAGTTAAAATTATATTAACTGTAACTATTCTTATTGGCGCTTGGCGCAGTGGTAGCGCAACTGCTTTCTACGCGAAGGGTCGTGGATTCGACCCCCACACAGGAAAAATATATTTGTAATTTACATTTGTATTTTTCTGGGATATGGGTGTTGCTATGTTTTGTATGTATGTATTTACAAAAAATAAGTATGTATATGTAATTTATTCCCTTATCTAGTAGCCATAACACAAGCTTCTGCTTAGCTTGGAACTAGATGGCGCAGTGTATAAATGTCCTAAAATATTATTATTATTATTCTGCAGAAAATAGGCATAAAATAATGATATTTAATCAGGAATATATATTATTCTTCGTTTGTTTATACCTGTGGACATTTTG
Organism: Eurema mandarina; assembly: GCA_018238005.1. Lineage (NCBI taxonomy): Eukaryota > Metazoa > Arthropoda > Insecta > Lepidoptera > Pieridae > Eurema > Eurema mandarina. The sequence continues at coordinate 6,609 of DWAJ01002618.1, forward strand.
TCACATCGTGGCTTTAATATCACGCAAGCAAACATCATTCGATCCACCAAGTCACTCAACAGACGGGTGGTAAGATAATATGCATAATAACCGAAAAACATATCGTTCGTTGCCTTTCATTATAAAACCTTACAAACAAATAAAAAGTGTGTCCAAGAAGAGGGTTTTTTATTTTATTTTATTAAAGGTATTTTTATCGGTTGTTCACTCGTCGGTATTATAAGAATTTATTATTAATCATTCCAGCAATCGTTATAAATGTTTTTAGTAAGGATCAGGAAATCTTCACAGGATTCTTATAGGTTTCGTGGAGAGAGGCTTTGATAGAGGGGCTTAGAGGCTTGATCTTTTATCGACTATGTCTCACCAAATCAGCTGATCTAAAGCCAAGTTGGTCCTCATCATAAAACGTAATATATAGTGGAGAGCTGAATAATTTAATGAATCTACGAACACATAATTTATTATATTTTAGTAGTCAGTTTCGACTATATGCATACTACTTAAATTACTCTAAATACTACGTCGAACGTAGACGTCTTAACTATAACACCATTGCAGCAAAAAGTAAGCCTTTAATATATTATGCCTTTCGCGTTACAACGGCAACAAGTTAAAAGTCGATGACCTGTGATATCTCAAATACGTTTTAAAAAACATACAATCACGACAGATAATATATTATGCTCCTTGATTTACAAATAATATGTGTAATGTAGTTCCTAAATCGGAACCTTGGAGATACCTCTTATCTCTTTGAATTTTTATTTTAACCAAGTTTGAATTCTGTACAATGACCTGAAGCAAATATTCAAAATCAATGTTTTAGACAGGTTATTCTTAGACATTTTTATATATTTAAATATTGATTAGCATTACAAAAATGTTTTATTATCTAATAGTGCCTGCATTTGCGGAACCGTAAGCTTTAATTTTAAATATCAATATTAATTTGTATACACGACAATTTCTATTCAATCTTTATAAGTTATATTTATAAACTAGTAAAGTTTGTCACGTGCTACCCCCCTTTTGTGTGCCATCTTACGTCTATCTTGCCTTACAATAATATACTTTGATAGTATTTTAAACATATACTTTTTGATAGTCCTCACATCTATATAAACTTTACGTCTTAAAATATATACATATTACTATATTAATCCATACTATATTAATATTATAAATGCGCAAGTAAATCTGTCTGTCTTTTCATCACGCTAAAACTACTGAACCGATTAGAACGAAATTTGGTTCACAGATGGTCTGTAGCCTGGGGAAGGACATAGGCTACTTTTTATTTAACCAACCCCAAAAGGTTTTTAATTTATTAATTATTTAATTTATTAAATTTTACGCTTTCGCGGCCAAACCGCTGATCCGATTGTTCACAGATGGTCTAGATCCTGAGATAAAACATAGGCTACTTTTTAACTGGAAAAAGGGGTATAATGGGGGTTATGATTAATAATTTATATAAAGGTCCACGCGAACGGAGTTTCGGGCAACAGCTAGTATATTATATCTCAACGACTAAAATTTCGCTTCCAAGACCTATGATATACATTACACAGCTGCAAAATAAGTCGTTTATAAGAACCTAGCTACTTCTTAGTGTTTCGGTCACGCCCCAATACGCTTACGTTAAATGAAGGCGTCGATAAATGTCATTGACAAACTGCTATCTGTTATTTATGTTCGGACCAGCAATAAGTAAACCACGACGCGGGAAATAGGTCATTACGTTATCGAGTGCGCTTAGTACAACTTATCGACACTACACTATGATCCGTGTCTACGTCACACGAATGCATTAGGAACATAGCTTTGGATGGCTACTGTTTTTGTTAAAGCACCTGAGATACGTTTTAATTTCGTTGCCTACTGTTCCCGACGGAAAATTTGGCCAAGAACTTTCAACCTTTTTTCACGATAAGTACTCATAAAAATATATAATACTTTAGAGGTGTGATATCGTAAAACACAAACAATTAAAAGATAGTTACTCCCATATTTTTGGAGAATGATTGACCTTCGGAAACACAAGAAAATAGACTAAAATACCTACACAGGAATACGTTTTAAAAACAGAACTAAATATTATTATAAAAACAAACTTAGGTTAAATTATGTATGTTTCCGAGCTCGAATCGAATGCGAACCCTCCCCTCTAAAAGTGTACCTATTCTCTTAGCGACTATTACTTTTCAGGCCGTCGCTGACTCCACACTGGCTCCAAATTAATGCATCTCTTTCACTTTACCACAATGTCATTTGACACGTAATAATCTATATAGAATTTTATTAAAATATTATCCCAAGACTGGAATGGAATGGAAAAAAAGAATTCCAAGTGGGTAATTTAGGCGTTTAAAAATAAATATTTTTTCTTTACAAAGTCGTTCTAACAGAGAAAAAATATTCAAATTTTCCTAAAGCCGTAAATATGAATTGCTTTTACATATTGAACTCTAGAATAAAAGTCTCTTGAGCTGTATTGTATTTGTACCTAAACACCTCCGCCTCGTGATAGGAATAACAGTTCTATTTATATGTATATACATATAGGTACAATGTATGATTATCCTTGTTATAATATTCAAATGTAAGTTTTTTTTTTTATACTAATAATAATAGAATTTTGTTTTTAAAACAGAAATACACAGAAATAAATCTGGTACTGTACAACGTATTCTCACCTATTGTATATTTAACTATATGCGTTTGAGATAAACGTGTGACGGGCGTTATCGTCGCACGTGTCGCGACGTCACCACTCAGTTAAATCTAAAGGCATTTGGGTTAATTCACTGCAACTAAGATAACTGAGCTTTCAGTTCACGTTGTATGACCTGGTAGGATTACTGTGTTGTACTAGTAGAATTTATTATGTCCGACAAATAATTTCATTAGTAGCTTTCTCTTGTCTGTCTCTATGTATGCTTAAATGTTTAAAACTTCACAACTGATTTTTATGCGGTTTTTTAACAGATAGAGTGATAAAATAGGAAGGTTTATTTGTATAATACATGCATAAATGCGGATAAAAATACGAGGCGCGGTTAGTCTATAATATAAAAATGAATCGCCAAATGTTTTGCCAAGTGCATAACTTGATAACAGTTGAACCGATTCGGATATTCTATTTTTAATATACCTTGTAAAAGGAGCATGTTTTTAATTATCTATAGAAAATCTCTTTTTTTATTTTGTTACAAACATGATACACGTGTTAAGAATCAAGTGAATGCTTATTACAGAACACGTAACGTAAAACCGTGTCTACCCATTCACATAATACATAATATTATTTGCGCATTATATTATAATCTGCTTTAAGAAATATTATATAAATATATTGCTAGATATATATAGAAGATATTATTTCAACTTCACTGCTGAAAACCAGTTGAAATTAAATTACTATTAGTCCGGGATCCCTGGTACATTTTTCCAATTGATTACTATGAAGTTAATTTTTGGTGAGTGGCTTTATTTTGATGAGACGCCCAATAATTTCCTATACCAAACTCTCGATTGTGGTAGCTAACAGAGGTAGCAAGGATAAAATATGTCGATTTGGTGATTGAAAAATATTTATTACATCCTTACTATTTTTCTTGTGTTATATCTCAAGATAATTATTTAAATTACTTGAAAAAATATTTGTCCTACAAAATCTATGGTTTGATCAAAGAGTCCCCTCTTCCCAACATGTATCGATAACGAGGTCATCGTAAATTATTACTAACAAGCTGATTTTTTTTTTCACTTAGTTAATTATTAGTATAATTTAACAAACATATTGTCCTACAAATTTCGTGGTACGTTTTTCCGTTCCTACGCTTAAAAGATGTAGTACTCATCCCTTATGTAAAAATAATTACTATCAAGTTGAATCTTTGTGAATAGGGCGTCTCACCAAAATAAAGCTACTCACCAAAAAGTAGCTTGATAGTAATCAATTGGAAAAATGTACCAGGGATCCCGGACTATATCGTCTGTTGTTCTGTTAAAATTCAATAGAGTAAGTTGTTTTTTTATTGCTATTGTTTGTAAATCTTATTCAAGAGATATTACCAGTTTTAATCATATAATTTCTATTAAGAAGATATATTTGAAACAAAATACTCATAAAAAATACAGTGCTTGCTAGTTTTTTAGTAAAATACTAATATTTTAAATGAGAAAGAATAATAATGCATACATAGATGTTATCAGACCATCATTAATTTATAGGGCCCGGCTTTTTATCCCGGTATAACCGAACAAAAGGAAACTACACAGGAAAAACTGTTAGGCGAGACTAACATAATATTAATCCATATTCCATACTTATATTATAAATGCGAAAGTAACTCTGTATGTCTGTCTTTCCATCACGCTAAAACTACTGAACCGATTAGAACGAAATCTGGTACAAAGATAGTGTAAAGCCTGGGGAAGGACATAGGTTCCTTTTTTTTTAAATCAACCCCCAAAAGGTTGCGAGAGGGGTTTGCAACTTTTTATATTTTTACGCTTTCGCGACCAAACCGCTGGACCGATTGTAATGAAATTTGGCACACAGACGGCCTAGAGCCTGAGATAAAACATAGGCTACTTTTTAACTGGAAAAAAAGAGTTAAAAGGGGGGAAGGGGGTGTCAAAGTTTATATGAAACGCGGACGGAGTCGCGGGCAACAGCTAGTCTATCTATATCTAAGTATTATAATATAGATACGTTATCAATAGAAGCTCTGTTTTCATCTATCAATTATTAATTTCGAGAAAGAAGTTATCTCAATAAATATTTATATAAATGACAGTTGGAAGTTTTATTGCATGTCATCGATAACCGCTAGAGAGCTTTACTTGTCCTGAACTGACCTATATTTACGTCCTTTATTATATGTCGTTATTTAGCGAGAATTTAATATGTACCTAGTTAAATTAATTCGATTTTCTTTTCTTACTTTTAATTTTAAATTCTTTTCAGACTTTGTTCTGACAATAATATTTTGAAAAATGTATTTAGTGCAATCGATTGAACAACCTTTATGTGCCTACCATCACTATAGTAGTATATTTTGATTCAATAGTTACTAGAGCCAATGATTAATCTATAAAGATAGAAGTACCTACATATTCAACTTGACAAATTTTTAAAACACAGCTAGTAGTTATTCAATATTAGGTTTTTTTATATCATTTTTGTTTAAAATTTGTGTTTTTACTTTCGTCTATTCCATTAGCAAAATTTACTTGTCGGAATCCACGTGTCCTTTAAAAAAAATAAACAGCCTAATACACTACTATCCTCAAATTAGAATACATACCAAAACACTTCTTTTGTTTACTTATATCCGCAATTAAGTGCGCAAAATTCGATAACAGAACGAATTGCATCATATCCTTTAGAATTTTCATAACAAAAAATAATATTAAAAACAACGTACGTATAAAAGTAATTGAGTGAGTAAGATTTATAGCCGTAGCTGTACCGACGGTTTAATTGTTTTGCTTTTAATAAACGAAAAAGTTGTTTCCGTGGAACTGGCAGTAGCGCAGTGAATGTATGCTTGGGTTTTTGTCCTTTGTAACTAGTTTACATATTACATTTAACTTTATGACGACTCTGTGGCGTAGTTTTATGATTGCGAATTTACTATAAATGTTTCAATTTAATATAATTTTTATTCCCTACAGTTCTTGGTCATTTAAAAATTTAGATACTTATGTGGTATACTTTTGATAATTAAACGAGACATGTGGACAGGATTACAGAAAAAGGTTTCTCGAACATGGCATACAGACCAACAAGGGGTCGATGACACGATTGCCAAGAGTCATCAGTCTCCATCAAAGGTTACAATATTGAATTGTCTTAACTATATGAGAAAATTATCCTTTAAATTATTAATCGATGTTATACGCGTAACATTATCAAACAGCCGTGTGTGTACATTGCGAACAATGCGATTGAACTTCTACCTAATTATCGGATCCTAGCCTTGGTATCTCTGTTAATAGACACGCAACTTGTTTTATAATTCCACATTACTAGATCAATTCGCCTTTTAGTGTAAACTTGATAACGTAAAAAAATGCTCAAAAGGACTACCTATTTCTTACTCGAAAATTAATAATCTTAACACCTGTGAAAATATTTAGTTTTTACTAAGAGTTCAATAATGACCTTCGTAGGCAAATTCGCATATTTTCACGTAATTAATTCGTTTGTATCATCGCATAGATACATAGAAACACACTTTATGTACTTAGAGATAAATATCGACCCAATTTTTATACCTACTTTTATTAGCTATATTTGCATAATAATATATGTATTATTATCGCGCGATACTCACGCTATGATGACGACGCCATTATCTTGCCTACTGCAAATATATTGTTTATTTATTGCGACTCAAAATTATTAACATCTATGTTTCTATATAATAATGTATAAGGAGATAAAGTTTATGAGTTTGTCTGAGTAATTCCCTGATTGATAGATCTGATTTATAAAATTATTTTAACAATAGAAAGACACATAGCTAAATAATATTATATATCAACCTTTTTTTAATAATGGGGAAATCCTCATAGGATACCCATGGACCTCGGGGAAAGGACCATGGGTTATGTCGGACTTCTACCGACTAAAGCCCCTCTGTATACCGTTCTACCGCAGCGAGTGGGAGTACCGGGTACCAATAATATAATATATCAACCTAAAAAAATCCTATAAAAACGAGTTTAAAAATTAATTAAACGAGGTTGTAACTGGGAACGGATAACCGATATACAGAGCAGTCTAAAACATTATCACTAAAGAGAATAAATATAAAACCATATTTTTTTAACTAAGCTTATTTTAAATAACAATGAAATCACACAATGGTACATATCAAGTCTGCCGTATCAATTCTCAAAGGTCATAGCTACGAATCTATTGCTTCCTCATTATCATTACACGATTCATGTTGCTAAAATAATTATAACTATTTATATTAATAGGTAAGGCATATTATATTTCAATGTATGAATGTGTGGACGTGATGTTTGTTAGGTACTCTTCTACACATAAACCACTGAACGATTGCAGCTTAAATTAAGTAAATTTAGTAAGCAGTAGATTAGACACTTCTATTTTCGTGGGAAATCCTCATACATATAATCGCGTAAGGATGAATTATGTCATATATTATGACATATCGGACTCAAACCGACTAAAGCCTTTCGGTGTTTCACTGTCACGCTATGTGACGTGTTATGGGTACTGTTGCGGACTCCGAAAGGGAGATTAGACACAAATTGTTGTGGCGGTATTGCTAAGAGAACGGAAACTATACGAGCAAAACCCCAAGACAAGGCTGGTGAAATTATATTTATTATTGTTTTTAAATATAGTACGGGTCAACATTCTGTAAAATATTAACACGAACATAAACAGATATCACTGAATAAGATAATAAATGATACAGAATGAATGAATAAACAATGTATATAAAATAAGGGCCAAGTGCGTGTCGGGCTTCGCATAGAATGAGGTTCCTAGAATCGATATTTTTCTATTCCTCTGATAAGTTTTCAGTTGGCTTATTTTCATATTAGTCACATGGCCTATAAATCATAAATAACAAGAGTATTTAAGCCAAGATAAGTTTCCTTACAATTCAATCTTTTCATACATTTCGAGTCCGACGTCTAGATCTTAGTTGAACAAAAATGCACTTTAAACTTTAAAGCTATCTCGCAAGCCAAAGAACGCAACTTGTAGGCAAATTAATAAACAAATACTTATAAACGATTATTAATCTTAATCGTCACACTACAAATAACGATCATGTTTTTATAATACCGTTATCTTTGAATTCTTTTTTATTAGGTACATTTTTTGCGACACGCGGAAATTGTGCATGCTGTTTAAAATGCAAATCGTAGATAAATATAATTTATTTGCAACTGGTTTCGGCTATATATTTATAATAATATGATGACTCGTCTTTACGAATAAATAAATATTAAATCGTAAAGTCTGTCGTCTGTTTGTCTTTTTGCGATAGACTTGCGAAACACTACACGGATTTTAGTTTCACGTAGGCCGAGGCATAAAAAAAAGTTTTTATTATCGAATAACTTATCCAACTATTCCACGACGAACGGAATGTCACTGAATATTTAAATAATGTTTTAGTATGTAACTGAAAAGTATTAAAACGTGTAAACAATAGTGCGTAATAAGATAAGCGCTGCCTTATTGTAGATCGCAATTATATCACTAGTATGGCAAGTGAATGTCTCGGTCAAGAGCGTCCAGTCGATTGATTTTGAATAATTTGCATTCACTATTCATATTCATGAATTGTTTCTTTTATTTATATGTATACGTCATAGTACATTTCACAAGTTCAAAATCGTATATATTAGATGTTTTCCACAAAATCTGATATCGAATTTTCAAAAAGTTTTCAGTACGTAATCACGACTAATTAACACTACTCCGGAAGCCTTACTTTGGGCGAATAATTTTTAAAATTGTTATTAAATTTCTCCCTAAAAATTAAAGTAAATTTTCTCCCTGACACATTACAAATTTTACCACGTTTTAATGTGAGTATGTATAGATTTGTAAACAGCATTAAATTTCAAGTTTAGAGTATTAGTATTTTGTCTCCAGTCCCGTAATATAATTAACTAAATCATTTAAATAGAACGCAACGATACTGTTGCGTGGTCGCCAATTTGTAATCTAACATCGAAGCTGATATCACATTACTCGTGCGATTATTTCACTAACCAGCTAATAACAACACGATGTCAACCAAAACAATTGACGCTTAGATACAAAAAAATATATATTGTTTGTTTTTAAGACAGCGGGGAAATTTTTTAGCATAATATTTGATTTGCAAAACCGATTTAAAAAAAAGAGAAGGTTTCGCAATTCGACCGTATATGTATGTGCTTTTTTATCGTTCATAACTAACAATCGTTTAAGTTATTGTTTATTTTGAGGATAGCTACCTGCTAAATCTCTGCTAAAATTTTCTTTATGTCTTTAAATTGTAAATTGTAACCCATATACATAAAAAGGTGCCCTAACGATCTTCTGCAGGTAGCAGAGTATACAATTCTAGTATTACCTACATAGTACCTGACCGTTTTGTTTTGTTGTTTATCCTCTTTGTAGCTATTATTTTAGACCCAAAAAATATATATTTCCTTTCGAAATAAATAGAATATTCTATTGGGGCTTTATTGTAAATCCTGAGACTTAACCTTACTACAAGGTAAAGTCAACTGATAAGATTGTAGTACAGTATTTCAATAGATATACTTTCCGAGAAAATTTTGTCTCGAAAAAAAAAATTATTACTTGTATTGTTTAAGTGATCACACACACTGCTAAAGATATAATTGAAATGAACTTGTATGTTTTATGTAAGTACACACTACCGAAATGCTTTTCACCTATCCGACGATTATCGGCAGATTAACAAGTCTGTATAGTATGCGATGGGTTTATTTATTTAGATATCTATTATTTAAATAAAATTACTTTTCAATTTAAATAAAGAATCCTTTAAGCTTGATTTAAGATAAGGAGACGTAACTACATTTTACGATACATTTATAGTTTATACAATGCCTGTTTAGGGCTATTTTTCCGTTAAGTCCTTGAACAATACACAACATTAACCTGGACTTAAAATTCCAAAATACTGTATAGTACAAAGAAAAACTATTGTTCATAGCAAATGAATGCTGTCAAAGGTTCAGTCTTTTAAAGGAAAATATTACCTGTTCGTAATCTACTAATGGTTGAGCTGTAAGCCTAAGCAGGTAATAAAATTCTTTATTATGTTGTAATGAGCATATTGTTAATGCCTGCGTATTGTATACGGAATATTTCGTTTGTTGTACCAGGTGCTGCTGACTCAGGTAGGAGTTAAGACCGAAGTAAATAACACGTTTGCAAAACACTATTCTTGCTTTTAAATGCGTAGATAAATATTAAGAAAAAAATTGTACGTAAATATTATGGTGGTTAATTAGTTAAGGCACGTTACTTGATTTTTTTTCCTTTTCGCAGGCTATAATCTTACGACCATCGAATGCTAGAGGAAGGATATAATTTCCTTTAATAATAGATTTTTTTTTATATAATAGGGGGCAAACGAGCAAGCGCTTCACCTGATGTAAAGTGATAAGCGCCGCCCGTGAGCACTCGCGTTGTCACGAGTGTGTTGCCGGCCTTTTAAGGATAGGTACGCTCTTTTTTTGAAGGTCCCCAAGTCGTATTTGTTCGGGAACACTGCATGAGGAAGCTGATTCCACAGGATGGTCG
>DWAJ01002619.1:0-16942 GCA_018238005.1 Eurema mandarina
GTGTTGTCCTGTAATGTCTTTACAATAAGCTTTTCATCTTTGTATGAATGTTATGTTATAGTGCATTTACTGTTGTAAAGATTGGTGGACAACCTTGTATAAATAAATAAATAAATAAATAAATAAAGTCTGAATGTGAACAGAAATTGTCATCCAAATTCCTAAAACCTACACAGTATTTAAGGTTCATTACATCTTTTTCGTTACTACTATCGCCGAGAAATTGTCATCCAAAGTTTCCTAAAACCAGTATTTAAGGTTCATTACATAATTTTGGTCGAAGACGAACTAATACTCACTGCCAGTAAGTGAATGTGTAGTAAAGTTGTACAGTGCTACAGCGTGTCCCGCGTTGTTGTGCGCGGTGATGCGCAGCTGGTAGGCGGTGGCGGGCGCCAGCCCCACCACGCTGAACACGCGCTCCGTGGCCTGCACGCTGTTCGATACTAGCCTCCACTGGGAACCGACCACTTATCGCTTAACACATAAACAGTATAAAGAACTTTAAGCTTTTATTATTGCTAGTCAATAATAACCCCAGTATTACACATATAAACCAGTGGTTCTTAACCGGTGGTCCGCGGACCACTGGTGGTCCCTGGAAGCATCCCGAGTGGTCCGCAAAGCAATCACAAATAAAAAAAATATAAGAAGCAACAATTTAGAAATTAAATTTAGATTTAAAAAATTCAATTTAGAAAGTATATACGCCGTCTGTCTGACCCTATGTATGCTTAGATGTTTAAAACTACGCAACGGATTTTGATGTGGATTTCTTAAATAGATGAAGAGTGAACTTGCATAATATATACGAAGCCGGGTTGGGTCGCCAGTATGTAATAAATTACAGTAAACAGTTCCACTGATCTAATTATAAGTATTATAATAAGGTAAAACCTACCTGAGACTGGCTAACTTCTCTGTACTCGATGACGAAGTACAGGATCCCGCAGCCGCCGTCGCCCCACGAGTCGAGCCACACGGTCACCGTGGTTGTGTTCAATGTGATCATTTGGGAATGCTTTGGTTTTACTGGAACTGTAAGATCAAGACATAATTTATTTATGTGCAATGAACATGGAAGTATTTATAAAGGCTGTTATGACCATTTAAATTAGAGTTCTCTGGTCAAATCTGATTAGAAATTTAACTTTGGCAGATATTTTTTTCTTTTATTAGTTATTTTCAGTTTTTTCATAATGTATTTTTGCTTTAACTACTTTTTGGATTTTATTTAATCGTAACAACTATTTCTTGACTAAAAATCATGACTATTGACTGCAGAATTACACTTATTTTCTTAAAGAAATTCTGTTGTACGCTTTGTTGTTGACAAATCACTCGTTAAAAACAACTGTAATTTAAGATATCAGCAGATTATCCTGGTCTAAAGTATACTAACCAGTGCCTTTAGTATAAGCGTGTACGATATCGCAGGGTAAGCCGGTTCCGATGCGGTTGAAGGCGGTGATGTAGAGCTGATAGCGAGTCCCACACCAGAGGTTGGGCAGAACGTGCTCCGAAGTGCCAGCCTCCACTTGGAGTTCTTCCCAATCGCCGTGCTCGCGTTTATAGTTTATCACGTATCCTAAACGATTTCTCATTAAAAGAATCTGATATGGAATATTGTTTGTGATAATAAGTGGTTATATATAACGAAGAGTCCACATACTTCATTATTAGAAAAAAACTAAAACAATGTCTTAAACGAAATTGGATATGAATTCTAAGGGTATACTTATATATTTCTATGTGTCGCGTAAATAACAAGCCATTGTGCTTTTCAAAATAGTTGATTAGTATTTAAACTCATTGGAGTATTGAAAAGTAATCGATACCACCATCTAGTCCCACGCTAAGCAAAGCTTGTGTTATGGTAACTAGATAATCTATAAATTACATACTTTCTCTTTTGTAAATTCCTACACATATCCCATCGCAACATTTAATTATACAAATGTATTTTTCCAGTATGGAAATCAAACCCACTTTAGCAAATGGTCGTCAAGTTAAAGTTACTGATAGTCTTATCAAAGAATTCTTACCCAAAATAGGACTTCCACCATCACCATGGTCGCTCCACTGCAGATGCAAGGAATCGGCATAGGAGTCCACGACCGCCAGTACGGGTGGCTGCGGAGGGACCTTCACCTCCACTAAGTACGTAATCTCGTCATGACCGTGTTGGTTTTCTACTAGGCACGTGTAGTTCCCGCTGTCTGCGTATTGGGTCATACTGAAATCACATCATTTATTTGTCAACGTGGGATATTTTTTATTTAATTTATTTATTTTCATGATATACGTTACAATGTTTTATAGTCCTTCGAGCCGGATATTGAAAATTAGGTGTTGCGTATACTACTCGCTGGATCAGCTTGACTTCGTTCATGGTGTACTTTTTTAAATGTAACCTTATACCTACCCCTTTATACTAAAAACTATTCTATTACTCCTTTAAAAAATAATATTCTTAAAAAAAGAACTATCGCAATCAGTTCAGCTATTAACAAGTGCACTTAACAATAGATTTGGAAATTAATTTTTATATCAAAGTTTTGTTCTAAATATCCATTTGTATGTGTTGTTTGATAGTACAACCTGTTTAGTTACCTGATAATAAGAGTACCATCACTAGAGACGTTTTTCCTGAGCGTAGATTCAAGTACACCTCCATTCATGCTCCACGTGGTGGATGGCGTAGGAATGCCGACTTTATTACACGACAGGGAGATGTTTTCCTTCCACGGAGTCACTATACTGCGGCTAAATGATGTTATCCTTGCGGGCACTGAAATTTTAGAAAAAAATTTGAAAGAGAACGCCATTTTCTTAGCTGAGTAGAGTTACATGAGTACTTTTATTTAACCAACGCCTAGGCCAGAGATGCAAATATATTTAGCAGGATGTAAATTTTAAGTGTGTTTTTATTATTTGACACCATATAAACATTACACATAAAGAAAAAAATTGTGAAAATTATAAGTTAAGTTTGACTTAGCCTTATTAATAATTAGTCTAATTAATTACCCGACTCGGATGGCAACACAGTGACGACGCGCGTGGTGTCGCCCTCGCCGAGGCGCGTGGCGGCCGACACCCAGAACTGGTGCGTGGCGCGCGCCGGCGCACGCGCCGTCTCGTGCGCCAGCGTGCTGGGCGACAGCATGCGCTTGTGTGTGCCCTCCTTTATAGTTACATATAATTTACTTATGTTAAAAGACTGGCAAAAGTCGCTTTAAAATATGAAAAAAACGATAAATAAGCCATACATTGCCATTGGCCATTAACATTACGAGATGTATAATAAACTAGCTGTATGTAAGCTAACATCTTTTATGTTGGATCAGACTGCACACGATAAATTCTTGGTTCATTTAAATCTCACGAATTAAGTCCGTTAAAACACATGTTACTGCTAAAATTTAATTGATAATGATGTAATAAAAATATGTACATAAATGTTTATTTCTGTCATAGCGTGTTCATAGCAACTCTTACCTCTCTGCCATCTTCAATAACGCTCATATAAAGAGTATATCCCACGAGAACGCCATTTGGAGACGCCGGTGGAAGCCACGACACTAATATCTTGTTTCGCGACGACACCACAGCCTTAATATCGGCTGGAGCGGATGGTACTGTAAATATAAAAAAAAAGTTTTAAGCGAAGTTTTCGGGTATCAGGAGTAAGTGAGAGAGTTTGTCATTGCTCTGTTGGTCTAAACAATAATTATTGAACTTCAAAATAACATAAAAATATTGAATATTATTAGGGTGATAGAGATTTTCTGACAATTTTAACAAACTTATAAAAACATTATCTACCTTCGTTTTAATTAAAAATTAGTTCATTATTATAAATATTGCTATATAATAATATTATTTACCATCTTCTTCAGTATGGCAATACACGGGCGCGGCGCGCACGCCGTCCCCCGCCGCAGTGAACGCACACACCGTCACAGAGTAGTTCGTGTAGCGACGTAGTCCCGACAGCGTAGTGTGCGTGCCTGATATTTGCTTTGTTACTGCGTCTTCGCTGCCTGTAAAGGAATAGGATTATTTTATGATTTCCAAGTGATTAGAATGAAAAAGTAATATTAGATATCTGTTAAATTATATAGTGGTTTTAGTTATGGAATGTTTAAATTCGAGAGAAGCTGTATAATGTACCGATGTACCAATCTTCATATGTAAGTCTCAACTCGAATAGCAGTTGTCCTTTGCGATGGAAAACGTAAAGTATTTTAGACAGTACTCATTCTTGGTCTGCTACTGTTCATGATTCTTAATCCACTGGGTTTAAAGAAAGAAGGCAAATGATTTACTTACCATACCAATCGGTAACGGGCGCGTATGTGACCCGGTAGCCCTGCAGCAGGCCATTCCGGCCGCGCGCGGGCGGCGGCTCCCAGCCCACGCGCACTGACTGCGAGCTCAGCGCCGCGCACTGCAGCGCGCCCGGCGGTAGACTCGGAACTGAGGAGGTATTATAGATGTATTATAGTTATGGACGCTTCAGGACACTTATGTTTTACGTTTAGAGCTAACGAGGACGCTATAAGTAGTTTCTGTAAGCTATAGCTTAAACATAACTAAAATTTACCAAGTGATTTGACTTTTATCTTCACTTTTATTACGTTCAAAGCAACTGCTTTAAACAATAAAATAACAAACGACTACGAAACATATTAATTTTGGAAGTCATTTCCCTCTTATTATTGCAAATTAATACAATAATTAGATAAAATTATAAATTACATGAAAGTGTTAAACAGCTTTCTAAAAATGTCAACAATTTATTATATGTGCTTGAAGTGCTCTAAAACGCATAGAAAACTGTATCATACCGTCTTCCATAGTAGCAGCGGTGGTTGGCGGCGAAGCTGGTCCGGCTCCGCGACTATTATAAGCCTGTACGACGACGGCGTAGGGCGTGTGCTTTTGTAAGCCAGCCAGCGTGGTGCGAGCGCGCGCGCCGCCCGCGCCCTCGACTGTGCGCACCGTGTACGACGCGCCGCCGGGCCCGCTAGCAGCTAGGATGCTGCTGTTGCTGGATAACTGGTACAGGAACAATATTGTTCTACTGCTGTATAATATTTATCAAGATCTTTCAAAGGTTAACTTGAACATTAAAACAATCGCAACATATGTCGAAGACTACGTATTAACGGTAGCTAGGTAGGTATGTAATAGATATTGCTATAAGTGGGATAACTCACCAGTTAACAGAAACAATATTGTTCTACTGCTTTATAATGTTTATCAAGGTCTTTGAAGGAGTTCGCGGTAAAGGTAAACTTGAATCTTTCAGTCGCGATATTTGTCGAAGACTACATATTAACGGTAGGTAGGTATTTAATAGATATTGCTTATGCAGAGTGAGTGATCCAGTCCAAAATTGTGCATCTTTTCTCGATAAGCTTAGTAAAAATATTAATCTTATAAAACTTCAGAATAAAAAAGTATTTGTAAACAAATTTCAAAAAAGCAATTTTTAGGAACTTTAAATTTAAATTTGATTTTATATACTTCGATACAAGATTTGTAAACTGTTACTGCTAATACAATAGCAGGACCTACCTCTTGAAAACCTACGTAGTAGCCGAGAATGTTGCCATTCCACAAGTCTTTCTGCGGCGGATCCCACGTGACCACGAGTTCGGTGGAACTCTTTGCTTCTACCCTCACATCCAGCGGTGGGCCGCTGGGAACTGAAATTGGAAAATTAATTATTATTGCCAATTTCCCCACTTTTTCAGAACCGGTAAGTGTATAATACTGTAGTGCAGAAACTTACTATAAATTCATTTAAATAAAGCCACTAAACAATAATGTCATAAATGCATCAATGTATTTTAAACAAGTCTCTCTTCGCGGTCATTGCAATCTCGACATAGCGTGTGACATACACAGCGTGTAGGTATTCATTGCTGCTTGGGCATTGGAATTCAATTTAAAACATCAAATAACTTTTGACCAAAAATCGGTGTCTAGATCAAATAACATGCACTCACTATCTTGGGGGATACTATCTACGGTTTCAGTTTCGGACTTAAGTGTTTTTCATCCTGTGTATTTTTTAATACAAACCTTCATGGGGAATACGATCTACGGTTTTCGTTTTCGGACTTGAGTCTTTTAAATCGTGTATGTTTTAATACAAACCTTCTTCAGTAGTAGTAACTTGGACTAGTTGGCTGGGCTCGCTCTGCCCAAGTCTGTTTTCTGCTATTATCCGCAAGTGGTAGGATGTGGCCGGCTGAAGATTCTGCACGCTAGCTGACGTCACACTTCCTGGCACTATTACTTTTTGAGGCGTAGTTGGCCATGGTTCTAGGGTAAACATTGATTTTGTATTAAAGAAATCTATTTATTCTAAGGAATATAGAAAACATATGCAGAACCCTTTTTTTCGTTATATAGGAGTCAAGTGGTTGGTGGTGTTTAAAACAACATTTTTATGTAAAAACGTTTGATTGTGATATCCTACCCTTCTAGTATGTGAGAATGTATGATATGGATGTATGAACATAAATATCTTGCAAACACATCACGAATATTTGTTCATAACCAATAATGTAATTAGTGTTTATATTTAGCCTGATAATATAACTTATGATATACATTAACCAAGAAATATGAAACTTCACGATACGAGGTAATTAAACTTGTTACAAACTAGTATCTGATACGATATTATTGCCACGTATAAAGGATTAATCAAAAACTAAGTTTGCTCTACTAATTTAATATTTCAACCGAATCAGGTGTAGGTGGTTGAACAAAGCAGTTTTCGTAAAACGTCTAGAAATAATTCTGTTATTTGCATCCTTATGGGATTATACCACTGCAAACCTGGCTACAATTTAAGATTCTCCTCTAGAGGATGTAGTAATTTCACCTTTCTCTGAACCAAAGAGAACTTTGACTAATCGTTTGATGTCAAGAATTTGTACACAATTGTTAATCAAATATATAAGGTCTGGGCGATTCGGAACGTGAGCTGTGGTCATTTTAAATAAGCGTAATGAATAACTCACCCGGCGCTTCCTTGTACTGAACTATATAGTTTATGATAGGACTGTTGCCTGCGTAGGGTTGCGTCCACGATATTTGAATAGACCGCGACTGTTGATCTATGATCCTTATGTTTTTTGGCATCTCTGGAACCTATAATTATTTTTTTATTATTAAAAGAAAAACAAACTAATGGTAATATCGCAAATTGAACTCAGGCATAAATAGATAAATATCAGTATATGTTTTTAAATCACTAGAAATATCTGGAGGCAACTGATTATGTATGTATCCCGTGTAGTTGTAGCTTAAGGCGTTATCATTAATATACGTTTACAATAATACCTCTTGCACCACCAAATGTATGAGCATTTCATCTTGTCCATACGCGTTTGAAGCTCTGCACGTGAGGGCACCGGTGTCTTGTCTGTATGTCTGCAGGATACTCAGCTCCGATACTAGTCCATCGTCCAGGACTTGCTCGCGGATGGTGTAGCTATCATAGTTTCTTTATCAGGCTTCATGTATATTATTCATTACTATTACTTCGAGTTAAGCATGAAAGTTACAAGCCTAGATTGTATCTTTTGTTTAAATGTATGTAGATTTCTTTAAATGTAGGATGAAATCAGATAAATGTGGTGCGATGAGAAGATCATTTCATCATAATTATGGAACAGGACATCAACCAAAAGATTGAAATGAGTAATCAGTGCTACAAGTTGAGCAGATTTCGTCTTAAAACTATAACTTTGACAGAATCATTTTGATAATCTTTTATGAACTAAACTTTATATAAGGACACTTATTTCCGACATACCGTTGGTCCAAATGGTGAGCGATAGTGTGATGATGGGGACTCCTCCAAGTAACTTCAAGGGGCGCGTCTCCTGATGCCGCACACTGCAAATGCGCAGCCTCGCCAGCTGTTACTTGCACCGTTTTACTTTTCATTGGGAAACGAGCTGGGGCTATAACAATATTAACCATTAATTAATCCCTTTTCTACAGGATTGTAAGGTAGGTTCAAAGTAAGAAGTTAAGTAAGCATATTATATTTATGAGGAAGTAATGCACTACGAGGATATTATGGTGGAAGAAAAATTAATTGACTCGTGGTTTAATTAGATTCTGTCTATTTGTAATAGCTTCGGGTTGTGTTTGGACGGTATATCAGAGCTTAAACCCAAATTATTGTATGTAGGTATAATATCCAAAATTGTACACCCACTTACACGGATATAGCTTGGTATCACCTATCAATTGTAAAATTGAAATAAAGCTGAGTTGGGTTTATTTTATTAGTTATAAGGCCGGGACACTTTATAATAGTAAGCTTTTGCTCAGTTTGTAGAAAGTTTCTAATCTTAAGTGTAGTTCATAAGCCCCAGTCCATCGAACTTCGTCACTAGATTTAAAACTTTTGATAAGAAATATTATTTTAGTACTTACAAGGTAATAATTAATACTTTGAATTTTTTTTTCGAAAATAGCAAGGAAAGAGAACAATATTTATTTTTTTTTGTAATATAATAAATTTATACGAGAAATTGGTGTTGTATAAAAGTATTTTCCATAGCTGTTAATTTTTTTTACTGATTGATCGAGTTATCTGAACTTTCGAACACTTTATTAATTTGAAGAAAATAATTGCATTATTAAATAAAACTGATATCGATAGCTTTGCCTACGCGAATTCGGTAGTCACGTATCTCTTGTCAGTCAATTTAATTTAATTGTATTATATTTTCCTCTATAAAAATAATTGAAGCACGAAATACTATAAAGTTTTTGAAATATATTACGTTAAGGTGTATTCAGTATTACGTATCTTAAAATAAGAGTAATTGTAACTACTACATGTTTTGTGAAGTGAAATGTTATTGAATTATTTTTGCCAACTGTCGCTTTTCATTTATTAATTTAAAGAAATTTGTTAACTCAAGTCTTTTTCGGAAACGCTTCTAGTCAAACTTCGAGGCAAAAGGATTGCTAACATAAAATAAAACTAAATAGCCAAATAAATTCAACGACAGAAACAAATATATGAAAGTTTGTTGGAAAATACTGAAGGATAGTACAAATACATTTACCGTAACATGTTGGAACTGTTAGGATCTGTGATTGTATTTTGGAAAACAGGGTTCGAACTAAGGAAACTTTTTCTCGACCGTAACTACGATTACCCACGGCTTGTTAGTTTTGCATAAATCAGACCCTTGTTTTATTTTCGAATCACCTGTGTCTCATTAATATTGTTCCGTTTGTTTTGTTCTCTGTATTTGTATTTGTCATTTTTATATCGGTAAAATAATCCTAAAGAAAAACGATCTGGCTAAGATCTGAAACTGATTCTCGTGAACTTCTGTTTCATTTTTTTGGTTGTTTCATATTTTTATTGCGTTTATAAATTATGCAAAATGTTAATAAATAACTATATTATTAATTACTCTTGCTGAATTGTGTATAAGGAAAAAAAAAAGATCTAACTTATACATAATAGATAGATACAATTATTTATATACCTGCTCCTTAAATATTACTTTTATCATGACTTAAGTTAGAAGAAAATTGTATGAAAATTGATCTATAACATTTGTGTTTTAAGTTTCTTTTGCTGAAATTCTTATAAACTGAAATAACTTTAAGATCCAACGCAATACTTTACACTGACGCTATTAATCACAATCAAAATCAAACAGACTTTGTTCACGGCAAGTCAAAGTGTAATGGATGAAGATATATTTGTTCCTCAACAAAGGCAATATCGTTGAATACGAACACGTATGAGGTGAACTTATTCTTGTGGAAGCCAACTGTCTCGTTTTCCAATAAAAGGAGACGTATTGCGATGTACGGTCATTGAGTTTTCTGCTTAAGCGCGCGGGTTTTCGTCACCCATCTATCTTTTGGTCTGTTTTAAGAATAACATTCCGTTATTTGCATGACGCATAATCTACATACTTCATATTGAATCCCAATCCCAAATTAACATAAAAAGTCTTGAAGCTTTAGATTTCAATGTCAATAAAACTTTCCTTTTCATCACTAATTGTTAAAAATGTAAATGCAATAAGATTTTCTTAGATGTAACAGTCAAAGTAAATCATGGAGTTTCCATCAAAGGACTGAATTGAAATTTAATTTAATTTTGTAGGTACGTACAGCAGAAATGGAACCAGTGTAATTTTAGTAAATTCACTACCTCTCACAGTTCCATTAAATTAAATAAGGGGACGAATTTTAAAATAAAGTTATTTAAGTTCAAGACGCTTCTTGACTGAGAACATCGCTGCCAGTTCAGGTGTGAATAATACCCTTGTAAAGTGCACAAGTTTAGCTAGAAGTTGCTAAGTTTGTTAAAAGTCGACTATTATTTTCCCCCTTCTTTAAAGGTCCTTAAGTAATTTAAAACTGTTGCCATATATCACCTTCCTAGACTTTAACTTTGTTATTTGTAGCTCGCATTTCATAGAACACTTTAAACATCTATATCACCTAGACATACACTGTACCTAGAATCCTTTGTTGCATTGCAGTAAACTCGAGTTAATTCCTTTATTTTATTAACTTACATTCCATTAAAGTCTGTATGAGAATAAAATATTTTTAATAGAAAATACTTGAGTGGGACTTTAGAAAAATAATGTTCTCGAGCACAATGGAGGTAGTCGGAGCAATAATGAGGGTAAAGAATTTTCATTTCAGTTTCTTGTAGGAGTCATCGCGGAGAGCGATAGGCATTCCACGAGTCGCGCGGTTTTGAGATGGCGGCCTTTATAAACGATTTAATGTAGGAATACTGGCCCTAGTCTGCTAAGCAATTTCAATATGAATCAAATCCTTTCAAGGCTAATGGCAAAACCGCCTGTTCGAGTGCATATTCAATATTTTTATTCTATTGTAATTTGTCCATCGTATATGATCAGTGCCACACGGCAATAGCGTAGCTTCATAACGGCATAATTTTCAGAAACGGGCATTTGTTTCTAGAATGTATTAAATGTATATTACTAATATAGCAATGTGGTTCTCAAGCAAACGTTTATTAAAAAATAATTTCGCCTTTAGATGTGTATTGTTAACATTTATTTATTTTATTAAATTCAAATAAATTCATTTATGTAATCTGAAACATTGCTAGATATTACAATGCTCATAAGAAGAATCGCTACAGTAACGATAATCTGCTTTTGACGTTCATCCAATTTCATTTAATTTTCTTTGTATTACCAACTTTCAGGTTTTATTTCAGATTCTCTTGCAATAAATTAACATCTGACCTGATCTTTAACTACAGCGGTATTTAAATTATAATAAAGTAGCAAAAAGTACATCGTAGTAGCAAAGTAATCAGTCAAAACAATATGTAGTGTGTGGTTTCAAGTGAAATAATCTGTATCTGTCCATGGTAAAATGTTTATTGTTTCGTCTCGTTCCTTCTTATCGCTTAATAGGTCGTGTGCATGACAACGCTCACCGACTTTAAATGTTTGAGCGAAGAATTTCATGTTCGAACAATTTTAGTGTTTACCACTTTCACAAACTTCCAATCTGCCGCATAAACTATTTCGTGTAGGAATGCTTAAGTGCAACTTCTACAAATACCGAATAGTTAAAAGTTCTGTATAGATATGAGCAGTTTCGAGTTTTATGAAATAATTAAGCAAGCAGTTAGGAAACTTAGCGAACATTCGGCGAATTATATTGTGCAACTTTCTTGGCTATTGAAACGGAAAATATATGTAAATATCGGAAAACGTATCCATACGTATAACTTGGAATCGTGCTAGGGTAAGGTTTGGGGAATTTTTATTTATTATCCGAAAGGAAAAAAAATCACGGACATAAATAGAAAGTAGACTAAGTTTAAAAATATAGTTATATTCTATGAATGACCGCAAGGTTCTGTTGGTTTATCCATTATAAACCTGATTTTTTTCGATATTTTTGAGTATGATATGATGTGTGCTCTTTGTTGGTAAAATTAATCAGTTCAAAATTTTCAGATTATAAAAGATGCAGAACTTCATAGAACAAACTGGCAACTTTGAAAGAAAACAATCTTACGTAAATACCGAATTAAAACTTCTTAAAATAAGAAATTTACAATTCATAACACTCCATAATAATTAAATCTCAAACCACATTTACGTAAGCAAATAATAAATAACTCACCGTTAACTTTTAGAAATATTAATTTGCTGAGGCCGGCTCCGATGTCATTCCTGGCTTCACATAAATAATGTCCCTCGCTGTCTTTGGCGACTCTCTCGAAAACGAGGGAACCGTTCTGAAGCACCCTCGAACTGCCTTCGAACATGAAGTCTTTGTACTCTCCCGGCGTTTTACCTACCACAAATATATTTTGGGTAAATAATATATCTTAATATATATAAATCTCGTATCACAATGTTTGTCCTCAATGGACTCCTAAACCACTTAACCGATTATAATTAAATTTGCACACCATGTGCAGTTTGATCCAACTTAAAAGATAGGATAGCTTACATCCCGGTATTGACCCGGGAACGGGAATTACGCGGATAAAACCGCGGGACACAGCTAGTAATATAAATAATATGAACGTGATTTTATTACGAAACTGTACCGGTTCTTATTACGGCAATATCAATTCAATTTCTAATGTAAAGAAGTGCTCACTTGATTTGATCAGATTGATTTTGGATCAGTTCAGTTTTGGATCGATTTCGGGAATAGTAGTTGTTTTGTCGTGAGACGATAGATGTATTGTATCACAAGTAAAAGAAATAAGTCAAGTCCTATTTCAAATAACCAATTCTAACAGTAAACCAGGAATAATTTATTTAAAAGAAAAAAATATTGGGTTTAAATAATTCAGCATGTGAATGTCGACGTCTTACTAACTTATAAATATTCTTTTCGCGTCTGGAATCTATTTGCAGAAAGTACGATACAATTTCATACGAGCGTAGCAATTTAAATTATGTAGTAAATATTGATGGAGTGTTCCTGTATATTCTGCGAAACATATTTCCATATGTAAATTCTAAAAAAATGAGCAATTAAATTAGTCTACCAATATTTACTTGGAGTCTGTGTGTAGAAAATTTTAGTTACGAAATTAAATACGACTCAAAATAGGTTGGTAAAGTAAATCCAACATAAATGTCTCGTCTACATTTGAGTCTGACGTAGATACTTAATTTATATAAATGGAAGGTTTTAAGTACTACCAAGTTAACATAAATTAGCAAATTAGTATTTAATAGCAAACACATTTGATAGATATTTATAACAATCTTTTGTTTGAATAACCATCTCATTTCACGTAGTGTCATTAGAGTTCACGTGCCCGCGAGGCGGCTTTACGCAAAATTAGGTTAGTTAGATAATTATTTATTTAGCAATAAATTACTTGTGATAGCAAAATTTGGAATTGATCATGCATCAAATTATTATTTTATTACTTTATCATTTTATATTCAAACGAAGTCCAAATATCTACATAAAATTATTTTGGTACAACTTTAAATGAAAACAAACCGACTTCTAACTCTAAACTAATAAGAAAAACTAAATTTTATTTGCTTAGTTTAAAAAATGATTAAAAAATATTCTGTAATTCAGAAGTCGGGACCAAGCAAAAGCTACAAAAATCTGGCTACCCATATAATACCTATTGACCAAACCAAATAAATGTTTTAATTGCCAAATCTTGTAAATCTTTAAGTAATTGACAAATAGCAATCTTACCAACAGCCTTCTTCCACGTGATGACGGGTTTAGGGTAGCCATCGGCCTGACATTGTAGTGACACATCTTGACCGGCTGCTACGGCGATGTCACTCGGTTCCACGCGCCAGCGAGGTGGTACTAGTACAGTAAAAGTATTTAGTTTTACATACATTAAACCAATATTTATGTTGCCTACAATTCATAAGAATGTTAGGAAACTCTCGGTAACTGTTTTTTTTAATCTTTATTTTTTTTAGGACTTTTAGCTCTATAGCCATGTCAGCCCCATTATCAAAAAAAAATTCAACCATTACAAATTATTTACATAATATGTCGATTAAAACCTAAATAAAAATTGATACCTGGTTTGGGCTTCAACAATTTCCAACAGTACAGGCAATGTCTAAGGTTCTGTTGTTAAAACGGATTTCAGAACTATATTTTTACCGTTTAGATTCTAAGAATTTGAACCTCTTTACAAACTCTTAAGGAGTTCTTTAAAAGCATATTAAAAAAATAACTCGAGTAAGGTTTGACGTTCCAAAATAAAGGCAGAAAGTCAAAACGGTTACGTTAAGAGTTAGGTACTTGTAAATTCTTTTGAACAATATTTGTTTACTGAATACGCATTGTATACCCAATTTATTCCATATGTCCAGCTGTAAATTGTTAAAATGTAAATTCGTAAAGGCCAATATGAAACGTTCACCCAATATCGAATCCGTGATCGTGATAATTTACCGTTGACAGTTAGAGGCACGGTGAATCGCTCCGAGCCGGCGACATTGGAAGCGATGCATGTATAATTCCCACTATGTAACGACGTGATGTGTTCAATCACCAGCGACGCGCTGTATTCATCCATTCTGCGCGTTAATATGCCGCTCGGGGCGTACGGCGACGACGTCACCGGCTGCCCATTCTTCTCCCATCGAAATGCAATCGGCAAATCGCCCTCCAATATCTGACACGATATAGCCGCCCTCATGCCCTCCCGCAATAAATTCGTCAAAGGCTGGATAGGCAATATCTTCGGCTGCACTGTAAACAAAAAGAAAACGATGTATTCTTTAAACGAGGCAACTTCGATCCCCGGTTCCAATTAAGCTTTCTAAAACACCATTTTGGCAGAACACCAAACGCTTTCCAAAAAATTTCGCCTTTGGATTTTACGAGTAATTAATTGGAATTTTATCCGTATTTATCGTCGTTTTACCGCAGGCAACCTTAGTTACCGGCGGTGGGCACTAAGATTTTTATACTTTATTTGATTATCCTATTAACTGGGTTAAGCAAGAAAATTAAAGCTCTGTAGATAGCGGAGTAAAGCGAGCGCTCTGAGTTTAATGAATTACGCATGAATAACTTCACTCTCCTGAATCTGTGATTTTATGATGCTTTGAAAATCTTGTAAAAAAAGAAAAAAGCTTTTTGAGGTTCCCAAATTTCGTTACTTAGAAAGAAAGAATAGCAAATAAAAAGAATGTTTACTACGAATCGTTTATCGTTGATTTGCGAATACAGCCCACATAACCCATAATAAGATAACGATATTATATGTTTTGTCGCGTCGCTAGTTTATGGCTAGAATGCCCTTGTTTTCCAAAGAGTATAGATAAAACCCCATCGAAAGTAGCTACTCGGCAATATCGAAAAGATAAAATATGTTGTAAACAAAAATAAATATCGTTTGATAAGTTTGAAAGGAAGACGAACATGAAATTGGAGATAAAAAAAAACATTTTAGTATAACGTCAATGGCGTGTTCAAAAATAAAAAAATCCTAATTCAATGCGAAAATAGTCTGTCTCTTATTTGTATTGAAAGTAAAATAACGTTAACAATATAATATTTTATTACCTAATTTATTATTAGAAGAAGGCTTCTTTAATCTTATTTTGGTTCTGATTCTAGATTGTAAGATGTGCAATAGTATTTTGATATAGGGAATAGTATAGATAGATAATATTTACCTAATATTTGTACTTCCACATCTCGTCTAGCTACGTGGCGTTGCCTGTTTGTCGCCTGGCAGGTGTAGGTGCCAGCGTCTTCGCCGCGTTGAGTTTGTTCCACTATCAAGGTGCCATTTGGAAATACTTTCTGTCGCCGATTTAGTGGCAAAGTTTGACCATCTAAACAATGAGAAAATTATGGTCAACCTCACATTCAAATATATTAATTCAACTAGATTAAGTACATATCTTTGTCTCGTCTTTTAAATCGTCATGGTATTACAAAACAAAAATTTACCCACCGGTTCTGAAAGTAATTTCTATAGAGAAGAACCGGTAAAAAATTATGATAGTCGCACTACTAGTTATTAATAAAACCAATATCAACTATGTATTATAATATTTATATATCATAAGTCCTGCTAGCGTTAAACAAATCATTATTAAAATCAGTGTAGAGGTATATATAAAAAAAAATGGACGCGTCATTTACTACACTGAAGAGTATGACAGGTAAAATGATACTTTTGACATTATAAATGATAGAGGAAAACACTTAAATCATTGAAACGCTGAAATAAAGTTTCGTGTAAGATATAAGATCGTTGTTGACAAGGGTCGCACAGGAAAAAGAAAATTACGAGGGAGTGACCGAGCAGTCTTAATTTAATCTTACGCAGTAATTCTGTTAAACGAGCTAAGCATTTTACGGTTGAACATTTTTCTTTATATTTTTGATCTTCGGGTCGAGTGGTCGAGGGTAGTTAGGCTAGTTGGATCATTGGAGTCAAGGGGACCTCCCTATCATGTACTTTAATTTGTATAGAATCGTTATCATTTAATATAATATTAAGGTCTATTTATTTCATTTTGTAGGTAGTGGATTTTTCTTACGCATATAAATTTATAAATGTAAATTGTAACCATAGATATAGAATGTACAAGATAA
Organism: Eurema mandarina; assembly: GCA_018238005.1. NCBI lineage: Eukaryota > Metazoa > Arthropoda > Insecta > Lepidoptera > Pieridae > Eurema > Eurema mandarina. Next base: position 16,648 of record DWAJ01002619.1, read on the forward strand.
ACAGAGTCAATTAAAAATCGAAACCAAAAAAATATTATCTATGTGTGAGTTAATTAGTGTTGTCAAAAAGTCCACCTACAATATCGATACTACTATGTGAACACATTATGAATTCCGATTATAGTGTTCAATCTTGTACTGGAACATTGTGCTTGAACAAGTTTAAAAAGAAGAAGTACCAAATATGAATCAAATGTCCAACGAACATGTTGAATTCGTGTTTGGAGAGTTCAAGTTATTAATATATACTAAATTTATAAAATTGTAATTTTTGTCTGTTTGCGCATCATTCAAA
>DWAJ01002620.1:0-16941 GCA_018238005.1 Eurema mandarina
TTTTAAAAAGAGCGACTATCAGAGTTTCTTGCCGGTTCTTCTCTGTAGAAACTGCCTTCCGAACCGGTGGTAAATGTTTTGTAATACCATGACGATTCAAAAGTGTTACTTTATATAGCCTAATTGATTGAAGATACTTTTGACTTTGACTTTGCAAAAATCTTCAATATTTCGATGAGATCTTCTTAATTATAAAGCAACGGTCACGATAGTCTTACGGAAAAAGGAATATTAAAATGTCATTCTCTATCCTTCTTCAATATAGCCAGAAGAATAGACACGTATAACAAATGACTAACCCACATTGTTCTTTCGCAGAAACATGTCATCTAAACGAAAGTCGCCACCGTCGAAACTGCAAGAAGGCGTCGACGTAAAGAAATCTGAAGCCGGCCCCGCCAACCTGGACTTCTCTGACAACCACGACTCAGACGAGAACGAGCACCAGACCTTCTACAAATTCTCCCCCAGCTCATCCCCACGTACTTCTATCAGCGAAGAAGAAACCACATACGAAGACGAAAACCCTAGCAAGAAACAAAGATTCGAATCCTTAGACATGACAAATAACCTTCTAGTCCCATCGTCCTTCCTCAGTCTTCATCAAGTGAACGATCTTCAAGCGAGAAGGCGTGGCTCCTCAGAATGCAGCAGCCCCGGCGCTGAGGCCAAAATTTTGGGGCTATGCAATAACAACAATTCGTTGCTGAATCACAACAGCGCGCTGTCATTGGCCCCGCCTCATAAGCGGTCAATGGATGACGTTCTAAAGAGATTAACGTCGAAGATGAATAATAGCACGATTAAAGAAGAGAAAAGGCCTACGCCGTCCACTACGCCTGTTAAACAAAACAAGTAAGTTCTTTTCTTTCATTTAATTATCTGTGATAACTATCATATTATCATATATTAGAAAAAATATTTATTCACTCCTCAAAATCTTAATATATATAAATCTCGTGTCACAGTGTTTGTCCTCAATGGACTCCTAAACCACTTAACCGATTTTAATAAAATTCGCACACCATGTGCAGTTTGATCCAACTTAAAAGATAGGATAGCTTACATCCCGGTATTGTCCCGGGAACGAAAACTACGCGGGTAAAACCGCGGGACACAGCTCTTATATGAAATACGATATTTTGTCATATTGAACATGTTCACCAACCTTCGTACTTTACTATACAATTCATAAAGAATTTACTCCAAGAAATAGCAACAAACGTATTGAGATAAGCAATGCCAATTAGCGTTAATTTGATTAACATTTCTATAATAAATCTAATTGTTAATTACTTTCTATCACAAAACAAATACAATTTAACCTAAGATAATCTCTGGCTATTATTGGCGGTTTCCGAAGTGATTCAATATGTTTTGTTAGCGTTATCGGACGACACGGAAACAGTAAAGATAATTTAGTTTATTATCCATGTCATTGAAGATATATCAATGTTATTTTGTTACCTAAACGACTAGACTTGTTATTATTGTAATGTCTAGAAGTTTCTATTTACATACAACAATCAGTAACGATCCATTTCAGTTAATTCGTTCATTCGTTTATTCGTTCTCTTTATCTTTTTTAACCATGAATGTACTACCCTAAATATTTAAAAAGCACTTTGAATCTTTAAATTTCGTACCATAGATATGCATCCAGAAATATTGAGGAAATCTTTGCAATACATTCGCTTTATATCTTTTAATTTTATATCTTAGATATGCTCCCAGCTATACATATACTATAATAAGTTAATCTGTGCATTCTTAATATGCTTCTACCATTTAAAACAATTATATTATAACACTAGCTTTTATTTTATTGTCTTTTAATTAGCTTACTACAAAAGTCACTTTTATAAATTAAAATGACATTCTCTAAACAGTTGTAATCATTATAATCATATAAATATATTAATATATCCATATCATACATTAAAACAGTTACCCACAAAATACTAGCCAAATGTTACAATTTTAATTCGTATGTAAATTACATAAGTCTTTAAAGTCGTTACGTAAGGACATAATGACAAGCTGTAATGATTTATTTGGACGTTTAATAGTTGTTTTACGTTTCTATTTAAGTGCCGAAGTAAAGACTACATACATAGTGGAATTTAATTAGCCGCGTAACGACTCATTAAAAACAATGTTATGTTCAGTGTGGACCACCAACTGTTGTGTACTGGCCTTTATATCCATCAAAATTCTATTTAAACAGTTATTTTTCACGTGAGTGTACGTTCGGTCGACTTGGGACAAGTTATTTTTGATTAACGATTTTTGCGCGCAAGTGTACTTTGTTATAAAGAAGTAATTTATTAACAAACTTAGTCTTGAAAATACCAATAAAAGACGAGAACCACCTAAGTTAATTTAATAAAAAAATATGTCTTCTGAAATTTATATACAAAAATACACTTTTAATATAGGGCGATTTAATTTTTAACACTAATCAAAAATCAACATTTCACATAACAACAAGAAAGATTTCGAACGTTAAATGTACATCAAAATTAAAGAAAACAACAAAAAATACTTTTTACGCAAATAGTAGGTCTGCAACTATCATATAGACATAGCAAATGAAATTAAAAACAATTTGCGAATAACATAATTTTCTTGTCGGACACCTCATACGCCGGATATTCCTACCTTTCACTTCTTGCCGCCGTAATTACACAAACATTCATACGTTTCACGCTATTTATTATAATAGAGGAACTACCATAAGCAATTATTAAAACCATTACCGATTACCGTAGACCTCTGTCTATCTCCAAGTTGCGTACAAAGATCGCGAATTCAAAACATCGGTCACTTTATCTGGGGTCTAGTTAAACTGGTTAGGCGCACAATAATATTAGATGCAGATAATGTAATAATGCAGGGAAGATAAAAGGTTGAGGTGGTGTCAGGCGATCTATGTCAATATTTGTGTTAGGGAATTATCTGTTGTTCAATTAATATTTCTCGTGAGCGTTGTGTTGCTAGGTTACGCTTTTATTGGTTTAAATAAATAAATTTTAATGTAATACTAATTGCTAGTTTCAATTAAGCTTTTGAAAAGGTAATATTTCTTTACCTTATCCTTGATATAACAAGTTAATGATACAACTAATAAATAAATAAATAAATATTTAGAAACTAGCCAGATTTTTGCTAATGATTAAAATGACAGTTCTTAATCAAGATAATATTAACAGTATAAGACAAAACAGTTATAAAAAATAAAGTGTCAAATACCCAAGTAGCCAGCCAGTTCGCATTAATATTTAAAAATATAAAAAAGTAAACGGTTAAAAAACCAAACGACCTGTTCTGAGAAATACTAGATATTAAGAATGGCCATTGTCCCAGGCCACTAATTAAACGTGTGTTAATTGCCCCTTAGAATTAAGATGTGGATCGTTATATGGAGCAATCTGTCTATGTTGAGCTGAGCTTTGGTTAGCAAGTTATAGGATTTTGTGGCTTGCTTAAATGCCATTTACCATTGACCATATAAAATAAAATTATTAATTTGTCGAAAGGGTATAGGTACGTTTTGTGATATAGGTTACATGGATTTTTTGCTACTTACTTAGAAGTCATTTCACAAGATAAACAGTAATAAAGAATTCCTGGAGAACTTATATTAGGCCTCGCTTAGTGTCACAATCATATTATTATAAGATACCAATATAATTCTTATTTCACTGATTTACAAATATTAATTAATAGGTATATATTTTAATGTGTTTTTATATTGCTTACAAACTCACAGATACAACTTGATAATAGTGTATAATAAGAAACCAATAAGATTTTTAGAAGATCTAGCTTCATAGCTAGCTTAGATAAATTTAATATACCCATCTCGCTTAATTCTACCACCTGTACCAAACGTATAAGTCAGTCGGGAACAATAGGTGGTACCATAATTTGTAGTGATACATTTCACTAGCACAATACGCATTATAAATCGCCGACATTCTATATTAATGTCTTATTTTTATTATGACTGATGGCTCCTAATGCTTCAACACTTTCTTTAGATGAAGATTATTTTGACGGACTGTTGTTAAGTAATTTTGTTAAGAAACGTCTCAGTTATTCGGTTAATTTCAAATTGTAGTACGTCATTTAGCTAAACATTTTAACATTGAAGTTACAGCCAAATATATATTTAATCAACTAGGCTATATCTATATATAGCCTACTATATTAGGACTTGAAACAAGGTTACTAAAATTGACCACAGGAAGACAGTTCTTGCAGAGAAGAACCGGCAAAAAACTCTGATAGTTTATCTTTTAAATTATTAAATCAGTGCGATATTCGATATTAATTCTGCAGTAATTGCTGAACTGTTATGCAGTGTGTAGATTGCACAAAACAATATAGATCATTAGCTGATTGGGATGAGTTGCGAAAAGTATAATTATCCGTTATTTCAAAATGAAAGTCGATCAAATTGTTGCCACAGGTTATGTCAAGGCTGAAGCATTGAATTACTTACTCATACGGCAAAAATTTGTCCAACTGTTACAGAAAAACTGATACAACGCTAATCTAGTATTGAGGACTTTAAAAGCACTATCTACAATACCTACGAAAAATTTGGATAGACAAAGATAAATTTAAAATGGATTCAAGACCAGTCTTTTATCTAGAACACAGTCCACTGAAATTATTCCACTTAACATTTTAGGAATTCGTAAATACTTTTATACTTAAATACAGTAACGTGGCATCAATATCTTCACATACATCAAATCGAACAATCTAACCGGCTAAAGCTTCTATTCCAGTCACCGTTTCTAGTATACCTTTGTTGTATACACGAGTATGTAGACATGTATGTATGTCTACACGTCAACCGGACAATTGACAAGGTCTCTCAACAAATACTCCTGTGTTCACAATAACTCTTTATATTCTATTACAAAGTGTTCAGCGATTTGCGACCGACAATGCCCTTTGTAAACAAATTGTCCATTCGCGTGTTTATGCTTATTGAATGTTATTGTTTTGTCTTTTAATTGTGCAATAACTTCGCGTTTACTGTAATGTTTATATTTAGAAACGTGTGTTGTTCTTACATTATTGCTTTGTAGGTTCGTCTTGTTGTTTTCTAGTTAGTCTTGACAACAGCATAATCTATCCAAGAAAGACCATTTTTAGAGTGGAATCTGATAATATACCCATGGCTTCTAGAAAAGGAACATAACTTATGTCGGGTTTTTAACGACCAAGCCCTACTGTGTTCTATCTAACCATAGTGGGTAGGAGCAACTTTGCAGACTCTTCGCGACCACAGTTTTAATCTGAGTTTCATGTTTAGTCCTAACATAGGTCCTACTAGCAATAATAAATTCCCAATACATTTTGGTATATTTGTGACTGACGATTATTTTAGCAAATTTCGGAACCTACACATTAATTATCAGACAGATTAGCCGACCGTCCACGTGTGTGCGGACACAAAGGGGTATCGATTCCGACTATAATCGAGTTCCGGACCACAATCCTCCGACAGTCATAATCCGTATTACATCGCAGAGCATAGTTGTCGCTTTCCCGGCTAGATTTGAAATTGGAATGCAACGTTAAGCGCAACCGGTGATTGGCTCATACAATATTCAGGGCGGCCAATCGCAGCCGCGCTGTGTTACCAGTGCATCAAAAATTCCATCTGAATATACCAATGTGGCGAGCACTAAAAATGATAATACCAACGTGGCCATACAATTTCAAATGAAGAATTCATACAACACTCGCCTTTACATTTGCTATGTATTTTTATTAGTATCGAGTCCAGTCCATTTTATTTATTGGTGCAATACATACATTTATGGGGCGATTATACTAAAACGTCTTTCAGTAGATGACCGAAACTTTGTATCCATTAAAATGAATATAAGGTAGCGGTTACGTTGTAAGGGCTACTCGCCTCTTTGTGACTGCAATAAAATATGTGTGATAAAGTCTGGGAAAGAAGAAAATACTTTCAAAATGTTTTCTTGAATTGAAAGGTCGTAAGAAACCACATGCTATGCAATTTGCAATATTCAACGAAACATGTATATTGTGTACTTATTCACTATTTGAGAATATCGTTCGGTAGATACCTTTTTAAACCATATAACTACTTAGTAAATCATTCAGTATTAAAGCCATGCAATATATGGACAATACATACTATATAACGGAACCCATACTACACGGCTGCAATTATATAACCTCCAAATAACCCAACTAAAACCAGTACCAAATCTAATAAGTCAAAAGAACAAACCAGACATACCTTTAACAAGTAAAAAGACTAAAAAATAGTAAAAGAACAGCAATTCCTTTCGGTTCACCACCTGACCTTAACCTGATTTAAAATGCTGGGGCGAGGAAGCCTCCTTACGGCTCAATAAAACGCGATACCATGACGGACGCTGACGGCCTTTAAAATAATAATGTGTATTGTTGACGTAAGAACTGTGTGGATAAGCCATAGCAGCTTTTCAGCTTCATTTTCTAGTTAAATCAGAATGATATTATGTTATTCAATTCTTAGCTTTGCTAATATATAAAAAGATCTGATTGATTGTTTTTATTGAAAAGGCAAAATCAATTGACAAAATTTAAATGTAATTTGAAGAACAAAAGCTTACTGATTAAGGGCTTGAAATAGACGGAGAAAAACTTAAAAGTATATTTTTCGGTGGTAAGTTATAAAAACGGTCAAAATACTGAATCTAATTAACTAGTTATGGGTTGTTTAATACACGTGCCTATAGAGGTCAAAAAATATTAAGGAAAATAGTTCACGAAAAATAAAGATCCGTCACTAAGTTTAAAAAAAAGGTGACACAAAATTATAAAACTAGTGGTAATTTGCACATGGCTTGATTTGTAGCACGTAACATATGACGTCATCACTCAAACATCCATCAATTTTTAATGGACTTGTTTCGTTCATAATTTAAAGTCCTATCCATATATTCCCAACAAACCCGTCACAAGGGGCAAACAAGACGAATAACCCCACGACTGCGCGTTGTCTCGCGTTAAGGGATTTTATTGTTGGCAACAAATTGTGTCGGTGTGCAACCCTTACATTCTTTATGCACCATGATGTATGCTCCTTAAATATGCCATTCAAACTTCAATACCTCAACACTGAATAATGTACTAGCTTCTTAACACGTTACATTGTTTCGAGTCTATAGAGAGAAGTTAAAATTAATTCTTACACAACCTTTGTATATTTTTTTCTCTTAACGTAAGCAAAGCCTGTTGTTCAATTGTTTTATTTCTGTATAGAGCTGTTCTATTGATTGTTATTAGTCAAAAATCTGAATATTAAGTAGTCGCTTTCATTACAGATCATTTGTACTAATGATGTAAAAATAACGTTTTCCTATTCTGTATTGCAAATCGTATAATTATTCATTTCTATCACAGATTTAAAGAGCAATTAAATAACACTCAATCCCTTTAATTACGACGAAAACGTCAAGCACGGAATGATGCTTTAACTAAGAGTAATCGATCGTGGATCTGTGACAAAAAGTCTCTAATCCAATTACATCGGCTTACAAAACTCATTATGCAAGCGATCTCGAACAATCGCGGCCAATAATTACAATATCGACAAAAGTAAATTACGCTATTCCGTGTAATTAATCGATGCTCAAAGAAGCCTTAATACGCCGCCGTTCCTCCCCTCAAAGGTAATATTGCTGAGGAAAAAATCGGATATTAAAAGAATGAATTTTTAAGACATGTTTTACAATTACGCCGTCAGATGGGCATGACGCCAGGATTGAACTTTCAAAGGTATCGAACTTTGCACAGGATGCCCGGGACTTTGAATCTTATTAATGTACGGAATATTTCATCTCACGGTGAAATATTATAGCGATGTTTTCAGTTTTCTTTTACTTAGTAATTTTTACAAACTTTAGATTGTGTTATTGCCAATATTGGTTCTACTGCTACTTTAAATAATAATATTAATTATTTATTTATTTAGTTATATCTATATCTATGTTCCATACAAAATTATAAATGGAAGATTGTTGTTTAGAAAAGTCTACACTTCACATTGAAATAATTGTATGAGACTATTTTTGTATTATACCAATCCTTGGATATTGGCTTATTATTATTTAAATATATTCTTGTATTTATTTCGTAATAAATGCCATCGCATATGGATCTATCGGGAAATTCGCATGTTTTTACTGAGGATTTAATATATATAATAAGGTCTGAACAAACGAATCAACATTTCATCACTTTATCAAACACGATGTATTACGTCAAAATTCGCACGTAGAGTTACTTACATTTTAATGACGTCACCCTAAAGCTACCCCTTCGAATACCTTGGCATGTCAATATCACGTGTTAGAGTCAAGAAATGGAGTAAAGATGCTATGTTAATGTGAATTCGGGACGACATTTAATAACAATAATAGGAATTGTTTATTATATAGGTACTACACTTGGTTATTAAAATGTATAAGAACTTTAAATCCTTATTCTATAATATATTTTAGCTCAGATTAATATCGTTTAGGTATGTTTGTATGTATGTGTATATACATTTCAGAATAACGATTACCATGTGCTATTTTCTAGGGTGATCACTTTGTCACAAATATACTAATCACTTTCTTATAATGGTCGCCGATTATAACGATTTTCTCTTACACAGCTTCAATAAATTATAAAGCAATTGAAATGCGGACTGTATATATATAACAAGTCTAACAAAAATTGAACGCATTTTGTCATGGCGTTAGTTATATACATTTGCCATTTATTTGTATTCCCTAACAAACTGAATTGAAATAGGGTGCTTCCAATTGGAATGATGCAATTGAGTGTTTGTTACTCAATTGGTGGTTGTATTGTTTCAGAAGTGTTTGATTGCAGTATTAATGTATTGATATTTTTCATTAGCTTTCAATAAGTTAAAGATACCAATGCAGTTTGTTAGACAGTTATGAATTTCTGATCTCCTAGTAGGTATTATTAGGGAAATATATTCGTTTTTTGTTCGTTTCTTGAAAGTTAAAGTTAGTGATTGATAGTTATTTGCACCTATGGTAATATTCCTAAACGAGTAAAGCGTTCATGAGTTTTAATGGCCATATTGAAGGTGACCGAAGAAAGTTTTTTCTCGGACGATAAAGTAAATATATATAATATAATAAAAGTAATCCTTTGTGAAACTTTCAAAGATACGAGATATATTCCGTCATAATCTAATAACGTATTACATTCCCTGTAACGTAACAAAACAAATAATACACGTCACGTAAAATAATAAACACCAAACACAAACTACACATTAAAAAGCATACAATTTAGCATGCAACAATGAAGTTATAAAGCGAATAAATGCTACCGGCGCGACGCGGACGGATAAAACAAAAAAAGTATTTTATTTGTCAGACAATAAATCAAGTATGAAGTCCCAGTGAACAGGAAAATAAAGCGATACAGCCTCCGAGCGGATGTGGAGCCGACTTTATTTGAGATTACAATTGGTATTAGAAAAGAGTTTTGTTATAAAAAATATGAATGTATATTTAGGTTTTTATTTTCATTCCCGTTAGTGTTAGATTTATATCATAAATAGTTAGCTAATTTCTTATTAGCTTTCTGTTGAATGAAAATAGTCTTCTTGAATCATTACTATACGCAAGTAATTTAAACAGTACATTGAATAATATAATACCGTTATTATTTTTGAATAATTTCAGATTTATATCGAATGAATTAAAAGCTGAGGTGAAGGCTTTTAAGCCAGAACTGCTTTTAACCAAGATGAAGAATTATATATTCATAATATCAATATTTGACCTAAGCTCTCAAGATCATGCCTATATTGCTTCTAAAAGAGTCCTAATGATTAACAAGATTAATCAATCAAATGTTTGTAAACGAACATAACAACGAACTAGGTACACGTTATACATCACTTGTTCTCCTCATATGACTTTTACTCCATAGCTTAGATGAGCGAGCTCATACGACTCGATTCCAGGTCAAAATTACAATAGCAGCTTTTGCCTTTCACGTAATTACCATTGACTGGTCCGAACGGCCATAATGAGAGCTAATTAAAGTGTTTTCTGTCAAAATGTATCAGCCCTTTGATAAATGGGTGTCAGAATATGGTCCGATTTTCGGTTCAAGGAAATCGACATGAAAGTCGACCGATACGGGCGGTTTTGTTTTTGCGAATTGTTCTCGGAATAATGATAATGCGATCGTGCGTAATTGTGGCTGAATGCGTGCGATTTCAGTATTGACGGGTCTCGTTCACTGCGAGACTAATATGAAATGTTCTTATTTATATTCAATGATTTATTGACTGCGCGATATACCTATATTGCTAATTTTACGATTTACATACTAAGGTCTTTCTTTACCGCCGTTTCCAATAAGGCAAATGAAAAAGAAGAATAATTAAAAAATTGGAATATTCATTCAATCTTGAGTTCCGAAATGACTGTAGGTTATAAATTATATAAAAAAATCTTTTGCAAGTATAAAGCTTTCAAATAAACAAAATAACAGATGCTGAACAATGTTCCATAACAACTAATGTCTTTTTAAAGGGAATAATAATCTAGATAATTCTAGAACATTCAAAGTAAAGATACTGCAGTATGGTATGATATGGGTATCATGACATCTTGAGCGAAGCCCGGACGAAACATTAATAATTCAGTTCCGCCCTCCGATGCATTCGTTTGTGTTGCCGGCTTAACCCCTACTTGGGAAACTCGATTACAATATTCTGTTCGAGTTACTTGTGAGAAAATAATGAAGAGATGGTTGGTTAAAAATAGTTAGGTGCAAATAATTCTGTTATATTTTGTATTGTACTCACAGATAATGCTCAATCTTGTTGTTTCTAATCTGTATAATAGGTGGCCTATTACAGTTTTTTAACTCAATATGTTCAGTCAGTAAGGTAAACTGTTAATGTAACTGTTAAATCGTAAATAAATAAAAAATGGCTAACTCTCAGTAAGACCAGATTATAAATCAGTTTAATATTTGAATTACAACGTAATGGACTAACTTTACGTCTTTATGATATAACTAAATATAAAATCTAATAAATAATTATATTGTTTTATAAGTCTGACTCTTACTGAGTCGATTGACATCGTTAATACTATCATTTGAATCATTCCGTCAATATATTGATGATAGTATTTAACAAAAAGAATAACTTTTTCTTTTAAACGTGGATCCGTGAAATAATATCGAGAAATCTGTAGCCTCTTATAAAAAAAACACTGTCTATATTATGTCGTTTAATCAAATAATTTTATTTTATTTTCGTAGTGATCGAGTTTCCATAGTAAGGGTTCTTCCGCAACGCTGTAGCGTAAAGTTTCGTGTAATAACAACCTTTGTTAGTTGTCAACATGTATGTTGTACGAGCTTTGGAAACTGAGATATGAATAATTCAACTTTAGTTTTCCGAACTGTGTTGAGCTCAAATAATTATCTTTATACAAAATATATGCTATACGTTCATGCACTTATCAAATTACTTTCTAGTAGAGTATTTACATAATTTTATTATAATAAAACATGTTAGTGCCCCGCGGGTTAACATGCGTAGTTTTCTTTTCCATGTTAATATTAAGATAAAAAGTAAGGTATCTGAGGTCTCATCGATCCCTATGAGAAATTTTGCTGAAAAAGCAAAAACTTTACTTAATTTTGTAGTCGATTTCATACAAATATTAATAATAATGTACCTATATCTAATTCAACATAAATCTAAAAAATAAAGAAACATTCAAAATTAAGTTTACTATAAGGTTTTCTTCACGTTGCTAGAAACATTTTCGTACTCAGTATAGTAAATATGCTCACCTAACGTTATATCTTTTTGTCCCCAGCGATCGGCGAGGAGTCCTGGACGCATCAGCTCTTCAAGCAATGGCCGGAGAAAGTGTTCTAGAGAAAGAACGACAACTCTCCGAGATGATACTCCAGCTGCAGATGGTCAGGGAGCAGTTGTTGGCGCAGCAGGAACATTCCAAGGTATTGTAACAACTGATGATATGCTTAAGTTTAGAAGTTCTTCTAAAGACGATCTTGAAACAAACGGTGTGATAAAACGCGCAAATTTGGTTCTAAAAAGATGCAAAGTCATTTGCGCAGGAAATATTATAGAACACGAAACAAACATGTTACTAAAGAATTACTTTAATAATAGCTCGATCTAGAAAATATTCGCTCTTTATCTAAAGATTCTAAAGATACACTTACGTTATCAAAACATACGCCCAAAATATTTAAATTCATTTAAAACTTATTTTTAATGATAACGATATATAAATATAAAGGTAAGTCACTATAAGCAAAATAATAAGAGGTCATCTCAATCAAGTAATTATAAACATCGCCTCAAATATTTATTAAATATTAGATACCTTTCAAACATTCGCTATGTTAGATACAAGAGACACGTAATTTCTCAAAGCAAAGCAAAGACAATAAATAAACTGGTGTCCCAAATGAATACATTGTTCAATTTCACTCCAGAATTTCCGACGAGCCTGAAGTATCCTCCAGTGCGGAAGTTTAAATAAACTTTAGTTACAAAACAGAGTTAAATCGGATTTAAAATGGTGAATTAAGTACAACAGACCCTCTTAAAGTTCGCCGTATACTCTTGGATCGGTAAGGACTCCATTTCGTAGTTTATTGAAATAAAACCAAGGAAGATCCTCTCAATTTTGCAATAGCAAACGATTCGAGATAATTTGAGTAAATAGTATTATTTAATAACTCAAAAAAATATTTTGGTCAGTTCTTGATGAATAAAATTTGTAACGTTATAATGTTTTGTATGAAAGACTCAATATAAATCATTATAATATATACATACATATTGTTTTCATAACAAAGATATTTAATATATATCCTCTCCGTTTCGGAAAAAGGAACAAAAATATCAAAGCGTAGTAAAATAGAATCTAAAAGAGCATTCTTCTAAGAACACTTCAAAGGTATAAGATTCCCATACTAGGGAAAATCTGAAAGGGTGAGGTCCCGTGCGTGACCTTGCATAGTAAACACCGGTCTGGACGGGAAACAAATTAGGTTTTTGTACGACCATTGTTGATACAATACATTTTTAATGGCATCCTATAATAGGCAGAAAGTACAGCTTCCGAAAACCTTTGCTTTACTAAGTTCTGTTAACAATATCGTATTATGTCTTGAAATGTCTTTATTAATAGTCTAGTGAAGTAAGACGTTGAAGGTTACAATAATTCCCATAGAACTAATTAACTAACTAATTTGACTAGACTATAATACGTAAAATCATTATATTGAAACTTGAAGTCTTTGCTAGTTTGTTAGTTCTGGTAACAATATCGGATTATCTTTACCTTGAAATATCTATAATAATACGTAAAATCACATCGAAATATCAAAAACCTAACAGTAAAAACATTACAAAATATCTTACGAACAACAAAGAACACATTGCCAATGTCTTAATGAGAACACATCGCAACATGGATCGATAATAGATTAATTACACGTTCGCATTAGTAAAAAAAATCATAAATCCTCTGCAATACGTGTCTATTGAAAACTCATATCATAAAAAGCTTACAAAAAAGTGATTGCAAATAGCTCTATTCATTGTACGAGCATTGAACGTACAATTTGTCTTTAATTTCGATTGAAAGATACAATGGTGGAAACCCTTTCATCTCAAATCAGTAGCTGCAGGGATGGCAGCTGGTTTTTGTTAGCTGTAATTAGACAGTCATGTATCTACTTATATAAAGGAATAGTTTAAGCGACTATTTTGTTATTAGGACTACATACTATCTGTTTTTATATTTAGAAGGACGTTGCTAATAAATTTTATTAATTATTGATAAATATAACTTTCTCTTTATTTCAATTATTGAACATTGGTAATAGTAATAGTAAATTATGCTATGCTTTGATAGACTGTTTGTTACTTAGACCTTTATTCCGTAGGCTATTCATAGACCGTTCAAGATTATTAGTGCTTAAAAAACTTTTATTCATTTTTCTCGTATTGTTGTTTTCCATAACACCCTTCGTCGCTACGACTAATATTTCACGTCACTAAACTTCTAGACTCTTCCATATAATAAAATTGAGACGTACAAGAACAAAGTATTCCTATATCTGATTACATAGGTTTAAAAGTAACAGCAGCCCTGCCCTATTGAAGAGGCTATAGCAACTCGAATACGTAATGCCGGCTCATATCGCTCCGAACATCCCTTTTGTTCCGTTCCGAATAGGCATTCGGATGCTTTTTTCCATTTATCCTGTCTTTCGCCAGACAGGTTTGTTTAGAACCGATTGGGGCTCGATTGCTTTGGTTGGATGATACCTATTTCTAGTGTATGTACTATTTTCTGTTACCTATAGTTAGACAATACAGATCTAATTATACTTTTTATTATAATATGATTAATTATTTACCTTTACAGAAAAGGTAGTAAAATAAAGCTCTCGGTAAAAACATTATGTTTATTAATTGTTGCTTCCATGTTGTACAGTTGAATGTGAATTATAAAACTAAATGGCTAGTAAATAGTATATTCCGGTTCATTGTTTAACTTCAGCATTCGCTCAAAGAATGAATTTCATGTAAAACCATATACACGCACAATGCATTTGATATCTCATTATTTTCGCGAAACTGAAAACGGTAAAAACAATACCCGTGAAAGTATTTAAATCCGTCTGCAAAGGCACTCACACGAATTAAACATCCATCACAAATGGAGTGCTCGTTGATAACATAAAACGCCCCCATTGTCCTCCCCCTAGACGCGCAGACAAACGGAAATATGAAAATGAAACGTCGAAACGGAAAAACGCATCAATCGTCCGCTCGGCACGACGGCCGGACAAAAAATGAACACAAACGCACGCTTAATTCGCAAAAAGCCCGTTTGATGTCGCTAATTGACAATCAGCCGAGGGATGCGTCTCATTGGTCCGCTTCCGCGTTCCATTTTTAAAAATTAAAGACAAATAAATTACTGGGGTGGCTATTTTTATACTTTGTTTTGATACGTTTGAGTCCGTCGCTATAGTACAGCTAGCTGCTAACTGGAGGCGCAATTGCGGTTACTATTTTGAGTGTGGCTGCGTATATTTGTATGAATTGCAGAAGTCTCATTTATTTGTTTTATAATGAGCACAACCACATTATATATATATATATCCATACAATGACGAGATTCTACAACATAGCACCGCATGTGAAATATAACAATTCTGGAGTGCATAGCATTGTCCAGTAACAGTTAGAAAAATTTTACAGTGGTATAACCTACAAATAGATAGATTTAATTTTATTTATTTAGAAGTATAAAATTTAATGAGTCTAGTTTAAAATTGATCTTATGAGTCGTTAAAGATATCTGTTGTTTTATACTATGTAATGATAAGTAGGTATATAATATAAACGTTAATTCAAAATAACTTGCAATAGATTTATAAAAAAATAGGCAAGCAATTGTGGTACCTATCGATAGAATAAAAATAATTGACACGATTTCTGTATCAAATCATAAACCCTATACACTAACTCGCTTATTAATTACAACGTAATACTCTACCGAGCGTGACATCACAAAGTGTTCACATTTGCACACGTTACCGCATTTCAGGAGAAAAAATTTGCAAAATTACCACTTATAACCTAACCTAAAACAAATTGATAAACGTGGCAACACTAAACACATTAAATTGCACATCCACATATCCACATACCGATGTCAACGAGTTCTTTAAAGCGATATTTTTTTAAATATTCCTCTTAAAAGCGAAGCCCACGTTCGGAGCTAACAGAGTCAAACCAATTAGTCGCTGAAAGAGACGGACACGCAATGACAAGGTTTTAATTAAAAAAAGTTAAATATTAAAATGTTACGCCACTTGGGAACCCTGTAATGCCTTCAAATGTACGTGCTAGCTTTAAACACACAGAAAGAAAGTTACTGATGAAACTGACATGTTAGGATTCTCTTACGATAAATAATATACTGTATATATTAGAAAAATTTAAGGCAAAACCATAGGACCATAATATAAGGTCTCATTACTGTACATTGTAATTTTAATTAGAATGTACCTACATAATGACGTTCTTATTACTCCTCCTTCAGGCAAAGAAGTCAGTAAAAGTTAGAAACTATAATAAAATGTATAAAACTGTTAAAAACAAATAAAGCTGATGACTTGTTAATAAATATTTTAACGATAGATGAACGATAGTAATTAAGTAAAGTAGATGAACGATAACGATAGTAATAATTTATTAATTTATTAAACACTTTATTATGCATACTCGAACAGAAATATCACACAGAAGATAAGTTAAAAAGAATTATATATACAAATGGCGGCTTTATCGCTTAGCAGCAATATTTTCCAAGCAACATTTAAAGATGAAATACACATCATCTTAGCTGATACAAACCAAAGATACACTACAATATATAAACTAACAAAATTCAAACGTCTCTCATTTAAATCACGATCCCCTTAACAGTTTATTTGCCATCTTACATACTCCAATTAAAATGCTTGCCCAAAATCAGCTATTCCATAGAAGAATCAACGCATCGCACCAAAACTCCTTTAATTAAGTTCTTAGCCCAGATCTCAAGTGAATTCCTGCTAATCGCACGTTGAATATATCCCACAATTAACACAAGACCAAAACGACTGGTTTTGTAATCCTCGCGTCAATCACATATGGCTCGAACAACTTTACCGGCTAACAGAATTTTACCATATACGCTTGGCACGAGCCAAATTAAATAGCTCCCGTATACATAAACTTAATTTTTCTCACCGACCATATAAAATCAATGTACATTCAAGCTGCGGTTATAA
>DWAJ01002621.1:0-16939 GCA_018238005.1 Eurema mandarina
CTGAACAGTGATGTGAAAATGTCACTGTGCTCCGGTCTGAAGGGCACTGTAGCCAGCGAAATTACTGGGCTAATGAGTCTTAACATCTGATGACTCAAAGTGGGGAGCGTCGGTGTAGTGCACCCCTACCCGGAGTTGGGCTTTATAGCAACGTTCCGGGTAGCACTTCATTGGCTATGGGCTGGCGTTACTCTCACCATCAGGAGTGCGTCCAGCTCGTCTCCCCTCTTCATATTATTAAAAAAAAAAGACAGACAGTACCCTTGCGTGTGCCTGGCCCGTCGCAAGAATTCGTAGTCCGACTGTGAGCCCCACATAACCACCCCCTCCCGGGGGGAAAGGGTATCGGAAAGGAGATTTTGTTTCCGTAAAAAAGAAATTCTTGGAGTAGGTGGAATTGGGACGACGACTGAAAGATTTAATGTCGGTGGGATAGATTAATGAAAAATAGATACGTATTTTTTTGTAATTTTCTTATTCAAAAAATTGTGAGCCGTCACCGGACGCCTGGCATGTGAAACATAATAATTATTTAATAAGTTATATGCATAGAAGAACATATTACGACACTTATTAGATAGCGCAATGGAATGATAGAGCATTATAAATATTTTCCATTAAATAATGATTATTTATTCGAACAATATGCATTTTCATTAAACACAAAATACAAAATAAAAAATTTACAAATTTATTTATATGACAACAAATATGACAACTCCATTCTTTTAATGTAATTTCTGTAATAGTTATATTCGATGTTTCCTCTGACGATATCGCTGTGACGATTGCTCGATGTTAACTGAAGTATTTAACAAAAGTATTTGACGTCGCCACGCCAACGATCAGTTTTATGACTCGGCTATTGATATATATACTATAGATGTTTCACATCAATACTTAAGGAGATACATTGATTTCAAAAGTCGCTTGACGTCACTGCTGTTTTCCACTAAGGTGTGACCTTTTAAGCCCCCACGTCTTAACTTTAATGCACTATATCTAAGTAGTCTTTTGTTATTTTGACAAAGCACAATGCGGGTATCATATTTTGTTATCGTCTAAGAGGCGGACTTAAGGTCTCTACCCACTACAAGTTACAACGTGACATGACCGCTTTGAAGGTATCAGACACGTTAAGCAACACGATACGCTCTGCTATGCCCACTAGAGCGTATCAAAGTCGTATGTATCGACAATACTTGCCGGTCCGTGCATGGCACGCGACGGTGCTGGTCGGTAACGGAACGGGCTAGGGCATGCTCTCATACTTTTTAATACAGATAATATTTTTTTGCCTGACACGTTCATAGCATGGTCATAGTATGATACTGTGTAGTGGCCAAGAGACCTTTATTATTATTATTATTTTCATACGCTGTCGCCATTCCTAGATCCTTGAAACGCTGTCATAAACACGCCGAAAGAAGGGATAGTAGAAAGTTTATGCCTGAATACTGAAACGATATTCAAATTAAACTACAGCTCAAATTTGACAGCTGATTTGACAGCTCGTCATACAAATCTGTCAAAATTATTAAACTTGAGGCGTGCTTAAATATGATTTGCGTATGACTATTACGGTCAGAACGTTATTTATAAGTAGCGTTACGAAACTTTAGCGCTGAACGAAACCTGCGCAGAAGTCAAAAATAAGGTATCGAGGGGACGGCGCGGCGCGCGGGGCGCGTGATCTTCGGGTGCGCGAGCGTTGATTGGTTCCCCAGTCGTGTTGTCTTTCTCGCACCAATACGTCAATTACGAGCGCGATTCTACCGATGCGCAGCTATTCCCGTCCAGCGCTAAACATCCGTGACGCGACCTATACCTTTCGGTATGTCCTTAAAATTTGACATATTTTAAAACTAATCGAATCCTTAAGCATTTAATGAATTTAAGATGCGTTTAGTATTCGGCCATTAGGCTACCAAAATGTGTGTTAAAAATCTAACTTATAGAAAACCAAATATCGTTACTTGTATAGCAAAAGTTTTGAACCATGTACATGTAATACCAAGTTGGTTACATTGTTAATCCCTAGTCAAAATAATTTCAGCCTTATTTTATTGCGTAATTAGCTAATCTAACATTTTAAGTGCCCCATATACCTTTACAAAATAAATTCTATTTAAAATAAATACATAATACATTGACTTGCCAAGATATTTACTTATTATGTATATGAAATATATTTCAGTAAAAGCAATATGGCTTCCGGATCACATTGCCAATATTGATGCATCCTCGAAATGAATCCCCCAAGGTTATATGGTGATCAAATATCTTCGGCTTATGAAACGGTATGGAGTTACATGCCTATTGAATATTGGGTATTGACTATCGGATATTCTGTCTTGCTTAAGAAAAATTTTACTTAATAGAAATTATTGAGTCATTTGTAAGCTAATTTTTAAATAGGAATAAAAATTTGGTGACCACAACTTCAGATCAAGAAAATTCGAAGGTTTTGTCGCTATAATTGTATCTTGTAAACTTTTGGCGATGAAAATAAAGTTTATTATTATTATTTAAAAAAAGATCAAAATTTTTAATGTAGTTCCAAGAATCAAGATGTTATCACCACATTTTCCAGGAAAATCGTCTTCAAATTATTGTACTGTAATAAAATAAAAAAAAATATGTTTTCAGTTATATTAATGCTCTAATGGAATGCTCTGAATCTTCAGAATTTTTATTCCTTTTTCATTAAAACTTTAACTACATTAAAAACGTAATTTTTAAAATTAAACAAGAGATGTTATTAAATCTATTCAATTTTTCTATCATATCAGGATTTTAAATCTTCTTATATAAAAGATAGCAGCAACAGAGATGGTACATCTAAAACTCAAAGGTTCTACTTAAAATCTCTCGCATAGCTGGTTCAATATTACCTGATGAAATGCGGGTACGTAGTACTTGTATGCAGCAGGACCTTTGCAAATAATTTTAACTAGACGCAACAAATACAAAATAACGGACATTTTAAAAATGTATTGAACCCTTACATTACACAAAAAACAGTACATAATGTTCAAATCATTAACTAGTTTTGTGCCCCAGTTTCTTTGCATTGACATTTCTATAGTTGTTCTAAATAAAGAAATTCCCATGAACCTCATGTGGTTTATTGTTTACACAACATTATACTCTGAAAGATTAAAAAAAATCACAAGACATCGTAACACTCACAAAATATTTCATTGGTTGAATTTGTGTTCCTTTTACTTTAAAAACAGACTTATAATAAAAAAAATATTAAATTATATTGTACCTACATTCCTATCACAATAAACATACTCGTATAACTCGTATAGCTGTTACGAATGTGAACTTAATAAACATTTTATGCATCGACTAAACCTACATCTGTTAAAATTACTCGAATATTTTACTTAGAATCCTACACCTCTCCGGTTCAACGTTACCCGGTGGAAAGCGGCTACATTTTATGCAGCAGGATCCACGCAAATTTAAGGCTCTCATGCGAAAGCACGCCCCAACATGATCTACACGTTCTACATACCTAAAATGCACACGGTATAAAACTTGTCTACCGAAAATAATACGGGTCCATAAAAGGATGTGATAAAATTGTCTACGTGTTTTTAACTGTCTATAAATACGTTCAGTATCTACATAAATATGTTTATTTATATAAAGTTGCGTGTCTGTGATGTCAATGTTATTGCTTCTAAAGTCACTATGTTATTATTAAATACTAAACTAATAATATTTTTGTTTTTTTTTTATAATGACTGTCTGCTTTCATTCTGGCCTACGCTCATCACTAGAAAAGTAAAACAAAAATTCGATTGTTTTATATTGGAAGTAATATATACGAAACTTAAAGACATGTTTGATCACATACTACATTACAGATATTACATTCCTTTCTAAATTTAATCTATAGTCAAAGTTAAAAAACCATTTGGAAAAAAATATGTAAACAAAAAAATACAATTTAACTAAATAAAGCGTAGATTGGACTACGTCGAATTATAACGTTAATAGTTAGTTGTAAAGTAATTAAACCCCGATTCCTTTTAGACAAAGCGTCGCTAGTTAGACTTTGTTACGGAACCGCAAGAGATTCCCCTTAATTTCTAAGTAATTGAAGGTAGTTGTGGGCTCACAAGAATGTCAGTGTTAGTGAAATAACCGACCCTTGGGAGCAAATGCCGGGCATGCCGCGACCGAAATACCTTTAATATGCCGCAAGTTTCTTGGTGATAAATATTAAGTACTGCTAAAAATTATTAACCGACCAGAGCGTGTGGCTTAGTTCGGCTTTGAATTAGTTGGAAGGTAAATGACGTATCTTATTTAGTTGGTTTTTGTTATGTACAGTCTACAAAAGGTGACTTTAAGGTACAGATCATATTAATATTGAAATATATCACAATTAAGTGTCGCCAACAAGAGGTCAACAAGAGGATGATGTGAACGTATAAATATTAATTTTCAAAATACATAGAAAAACACCAGTTCAACAATAACGTGTTGTTTGGCTCCTACTTTCTCAATATTGCTGAAGGTAGATTTTTTTTAATGAATAATTAATATTAAATAAACATGAAAAAATCATTTAAAATGAATCGTACTGTATATTAAATTGGAATAAGTTAATCAACTTTTCAGTCAAGTCTTTTCAATACTAAGAATTTATTTCCGTAAAAACCGTTTAATTAGAAATATGTTGCTTGAATCATTTAGTATATAACAGTTATTTATATTTAAAAAAATGCTAACTCGATTTAATCAACTAACGAAATAAGACGCGCATCTTTTAATTGAAGATCGTTAGAGAATGCACTCAAAGCATCATTATCTGAGGATCTCCTTGGAGCCATAGTAATAGCGATTACATTAAAGCAACCAATAACTTTTTTGCTTCTAATACTACTTTTTATTTTAATTTATGAAGTGATTTATATTATTGTTAAATTAAAGAATTAAAAATAAAAATAAATTGTATAATTGATTTACTACGTGTAAAATTTTTGACATGTCCTCTGGACCACATTTCTGCAAATAAAGATACATTTATTTATATAAGGCTTCACATGGGTGTTCTATGGTAAACAAATTGATACAGTCACTGCCTATAATACTAATTATTTCAACACAAACAATAATCAATACTCTGAATAATAACAACGTTAAGAAAGCGAGAACAGTTAACGTTAAGATTTCCCAATCCACTGATATTATAAATATGAATTTCTTGTCAAACATAGATTCGTATTGTCAAATAACTAGATGTACTAAAATACTTATATATTTAAACAATGAATATAGCCTATAAGCTTCACACCAATGAGTAATTTTTTCAAAACAAATAATGAAATTGATTTGTTTATTCAACTTTATTTTATTTAGATTTATTTATAACTTAACACATACCTTATCTAATGGATTTGCATACACATAAACTTATTAGTATCTGTCAAGCTTCATGAGCGGCTTCAGGGGCGGCGATGACCACTTCCCAAATGGTGGCTTGTCCGCTCACCTGCATATATTGTAAGAAAAATTAAAGCCTTATACATTCATACTTAGTTGTAAGGAGAGAGAATTTTATAATTTTCATTAATGTTCCACGCTAACACAGGAGACACACACTAAGAGATATTTCCTTTATTTTTAGGAAAGCAATTAGAACGAGAGCCACTTGAAGGGGTAAGGGCGATGGAATAGAATCGTAAATCGCCACTTGAACAATAATTTGAAGGTGACTTCAAGCCGCTTATCAGAAATCTTATTAAATTCTATTAAGAAAAACGTACTTCACTGAGGCTGAGCGTCCGACAAATTAAATAACGAACATTTTTTTATATGTTTGTTAAAACTTTTATAGTTTTAACCGATTAAAAATTAAGGCAGCTTAGATAAGTCCAAGGGCTGCAAAAGTCACGTCAGTAGTTTCTGATATACATATAAACAGATCGAAAGATTTATAAACTTTCCGGTCAGTTGGTTGTTAGATAAGCACCTTGCAAATCTGCGCAATCCACAATCTTCTAATTTTTGAATATTGTAAGTTGTAATAATCAATACTTCGTAAACTTTAAGTTTGTATTTAATATTATTTCTGCTATTATTATTATATCAATTCTAACCTGTTCACAAGTTCACAAACGAGTAACACTGAAATGGCTGACAGCCAACTGTCACACGCAAAGAAATTCATCTACCCACAAAACTTATAATAATTAAAATTTTGTTATAAATTATTATAGACACAACGTTTTACTTAATTTTTTGTTCTTAAGTGCAAATATAGAACAGCTAGTAACAAATAAAAACAACCTAAAACTTAAACACATACAAAACTTAGTCAACTCAAGAAACATTAAAACTTCGGAACTACAACAAAACATGAAAAGTACTTGGAGCAATATGCTAATCGCTTTACGGACTTAAGAAAAGCAGGATTTGTATGAAGTAAGTCGACTTAACACTTCACGTTAACGTGGGATGTTAACACATGCGTGTACGAAGACACGTTGCGACACGCTTCCCGTTCCTTAATGAAGTTTTAAAAGCTTCCAGAAGTTTCCTTGGCGAGAAATCTATACTAATATTATGAAGGAGTGACGTTTGTGAGTTGGTTTCGATGTTAAGATGTATCTCCTGAGCAGGGTAAGAAATTATTTTACTATGAGAATCGTTTTATTATTTACCAGAAAGTAACTATTCTTGAGTCTCCTTGACTCGGCAATTGTTATTTTTTAGTGTTTAACAACAGTTATGTAAAAATTGTGCTTTATCATTAACATAGCTGATTGCTTAAAACATAAAAGTTTTAATAATGCTTTTTGATCGTAAAGGTGTCTAAAACCTTTTTAGTTTTTGACGTAACAGAAAGACATAAAATCACAAAGTCATAACGATAATATTTCGATTCCGATTAATTGTAATAAAAGACCTTAAAATTATAAAAAAATACTGCAAAGAAAAATTTGACCTCTACCGAAAATATTCAGTATTTTAAGCACTCCCTAATATTTTTTATATAAAATCTTTAAAAGAAACGACTGAATAAAACCCCAGACTCGTATCTAGATTTCACCATTTGTTATGTCTATCTAATTTATCAAGCTTCAGTTTTCTTCGAGTACACAACAACATGATGAATGAAAGTGCTCCCTGATGTTATTTTATATTAAAAAATGGTTTCTATTTCTACACATAGCATCGTTAAATAAAAAATAATACACTAATTCTTGTAAGAATGTAGGATATTAAACTTTATCTTTTTTATTTAATTTAAAGTATAAAGAATTTCATAATAATAATAATAATAATATATTTATTTCGCAAGTAACATGGACTCATAAGTGTTAGTAACAATGATTCTTACAAACTATGTTAGTTATTAAGGACAAAAACAGATACATTTATAAATTATTACGTAACATGTGAATCACCGCCATTTTCGTTAAGATTACTATAAAAAGGTAACGGGAACAATAACACATGACATCTTACTGGCATGTGACGTAATATGACATGACAACAACGATCCAGAACTAAGCAAAGTCTTAACATTGATTACACATTTTAGTCAACGACCCCTATTTTTTGTTTTTATTGGTCCTTTCTAAAAGCTAAAGACTTATTAAAATGTGATAATTGTTACATTGATAGAGCACATAACAAACTCTTACTCCAAATTAATTCTACTTTTATAACTTTATTAAAACTTAAAAACGAAAACTTGTAGAATAATGATCTGGTCATATATCTATCAGATATATGGCATTCCATATCGTATCATATTGACAAGTGTTGAGACATCATAAATTGTACGATTTCCGTAAATAAAGTAACATCCAAACATCCACCTAGCCCTGGAAAGAACTAATAAATGACAAATTCCGCATATTTTTATTATTTCGCACGTCAATAACTCAATCTGCGTTGACGTCGCATCGGGCAGCGGCGCAGCAAATTGCTTGTCGACGAAGCTCTGCGATAATAACTTACCTATACGACCTGGAAGTTCTAAAACCTATAGAGTTAAAGGCGTAAACCTATTGGCATTTTGCACTAAGAATGTCGTGTTACGTTTCTCGTATTTTTTATATTATTTTTCATTTGTTTACAACGTTCTGGTTAAGATTCGAAATTGGAAAAATAGGTTTAAGATAATTAAATTATTGGCATCTTGCAGTAAGGCATACTGTGCAACTAATATTATAAATGTAAGATTTTGAGACAATGTATGTTTGTTATTCTTTCATGCAAAAATGGCTGGACCGATTTAGTTGAATTTTTTTGTCCCGGGAAAAGGAACTACGCAAGTAAAACCGAACCGAAAGAAGGACTTTAAAATAAGAATGGAAATAAATACTAAAGTACAATTGCAGGCGCGAGTAAATATTGTTTTCTTATATATAAAATACGATTCCATCCAAAAATTAGCAATAGCTTTTCTTATTATTATATTTAAAAGATATGTAAAAATAGCGAGTTATAAACGGATACTTAGAACAAGTAAAGATATACATATATAACATTATATAGCTTTGACAATAAATGATTACTTTATTTAAACTAGAGATGTTCTGCCAGTGTGCAAATTGCTCCAGTTGCTTTTCGTAAACTTAAATATAACAAGAATATCGCACCCCAGAGTACTATTTGACGTGTACGAAGTGTACGTACCTACTGAATTCAGTATCGCGAATATCTATTATAATACATAATAGCTGTGAATTTAGAGTATTTTTTATATTATGTATTGTTCAAAACCAAGAAGTAAGATCTCCATAGAACAGCGGTTACCAGGAGGTATCCGATAGTAATTATAAAAGTATAAAGATTAGTAAATGGTATAATGCTATTATGATTTGGTATTGCTAGGGACGATGAAAGGAAGACCAACCTTTATCCCGCGTTTTCACCAGTGTGTTTGCGATCTTTTTTTTCTGCCTTATTATCTTTTTTATAAGATAGTCTTTTAGGCATAATATGATAGCATATCCACTGAAGTTTGACGTTTTTGATAGGTTGCCAATGCTCCTTTCCCCATGGCCCATGATTATGCGATTAGAATTTACTTACTATAATAATAAAAGTCCACAGATAACGCAAGAACTCAAGACCTATACTATTATTTTAGCATAGATTAAAAATATATAAGAAACATTGACATAAAGCGTATAAGTTTTCAAATAAGATTAGAAAACCTTTAACAGTTAAACATCATATTTTCCCCGACAATTCTTCATTTGAGCCCCCTTTTTGAAACCTTTCCTAAAAATTCAATTTTAAACTTTTTATTCACTCTTATCAACACGTAGCCATTAAACCGCTCATCACGTTCAAGATGTACCTATTAAAAAGACATTAACATTTAAATAGAGCTTTACGATTTTCCAAAATGGCGGTTTGACGTTAGCTACGCATTAAAGGCACGTATAAAGCATTCCTTATAAAATTTGCTAGCTACTTTCACTGAGAAAGTAACTCGAGCTAGTTGGGAAATATTTTTGTGAAATTTTATCGAAACTTAATTTAAATTTTAGCCAAAAATACACCCTATCTTTTATATTTTATTCTAGTATTTTAACATATAAATTTCAAGCTCAATTGTTTTTATATTCATTATTCTAATTGTAAGGAGTCTCGTACTAGCTAGACAAGACCTTTAGAATGCCGATTAAGAAGAAGTCTAATTATATTAATTGTTAATAATACGCTAATTTTGTTAAATAAACATTCATAGCTATTTTTAAAATGTATTAAATATGTGATCAAATGTCCCAAAATTATTTTTATTTCTTCGCATTTCATGTAAACAGGGCATAGCGGTGTGCGTTCAGTGCTCAATGAAAGTGATATAAAATTAAATACGGAATTTAATTACGTCATTCGAATGCAAGGAAGATGTTTTTCGGTATTGCGAGACACTTTTGTCGAATTATTACAACCGAAACGTTTATTGAACGTCAAACATGCCGCTTTGTCGCGAAATATTTGCATGAAATTGAATTCAGCCTGTAATATTTGATTCGCAATCTGTTGCTATTTGGATTCCAATTTTAAATATTTTAATTAGATGGTAAATCTCTAATTAATTAAACATTTCAAAATTGTCTACTATTTATTGTATTTTTTAGTGTAGCAACACCATCAATGTAAATTATTGTAAAGTACAGAATTTGATAAAAATTGTGTTTAAAATGAACAGTTATAATATTTTATAGCAGTATTGCATATTGATTGCTCTTCTATTGACATTCCTTTAACATTTCCCAGTATAGGTATTTTTCTAATTTCAAATGTATTCTTTTTTAATTCCGAACGTTTTATCGACAGCCAACGAAACCGACACGCTGCATAATGAAACTTTTTGGTAAAATCACTGGCCACACACAACCCTCGTTTAACGATTCAAAAATAAAAAACAATTGGAATTTGGAACGTCAACCGTTTGATTCGGTGAGGCGACGAGGCGTGCAGCGCGTCGGAGCGGCAGCGTCTGACGTCGGTATGCGGGCTGATGTAGGAACGTAGGGGTGAGTTTGATGCGTCATTATATTGTTTTATTTCTTTAGTTTATAAAAGTGACTTTATATATATAAATGACAAAAACACCTTCTTTTACAGGTTATGGGAAATAATGAAGATACACGCGAATGCCGTCATTAGATTTCCACATACCTACAGTCTATACTGTCATGCGTCAAAATTAAGAACTCAAATTTACTCAAGTAAGTACTTAAGATATTTAATTAATTCTAGAGCTCAGCTACGTTTATCGGAGAAAAGGAAGAAATTGTGACAACAGGATATATAAAGGGATTTCATTTTAAAATCTACAAATAAAATATTCATAAAATCACTGAAAATGCCACATCCTTTCCTTTAGTCTAGTCTGTCATGCTTGTCAGTCATCTGACGTCCCCCATCCCTGCGTCATACGTACTGAGTACAAGAGAAATTAATAGTAAATCGCCTGGAACTGTCCGGAACGCCTTTGTTTCGTACAAAAATGATCTGACAGTGATCAGGGAGAAAGGAAGTTCTTTTAAGAGGGGAGAAATCTTAGAAATAGTTAGAGAGATTAATTCTTTGGTGGAGAATAAAGTAGGTACTGTAAAGGTTTTGTCCTTAATACGAAATCGCTTTTCTTGATTTTTAATAATATGTTATAAGAGTATGTCTATTCAGATCAGTCTATAGCTTTAATAGTAAGCAAAATTATGACTATTAGGAAAGTTGTTATGTTACTTGTACTTACTATAAAATCCGTTACGGACAGACATCTTTTCAGACTCCTTCGTATTTCATAAAGCAGTAATTACATACTAAGCGAATATACAATAGCAACAATGACATATGAACCGAGAACAAGAAACAAAATAGAAGCGGCACCAAGCGGTAACAAGTATGTACTTGTATATACCAAAACACATGCAAGTATATAGGTATTAATAAATAACCCCGTCAATTTCTCGTGCGTTTGACAGGTCACATAATGCTTGTCACTGCGCTCTGATAACACGAGTTCATCAGACTATGTGGGTCTATTATTATTTATATCACCTTGATTTTTCTGATTCGCGATTTCGAGACACCCTGGTTTTTTCATACAAAACGTTGCTAATATTGTCGGTAAATCTTTTTTAACAAATTTGTAATAAATTGATTCAATTTCAAGAGGTAGGTAAAGTATGTTTATTTCCAAACTTTGCTTGATAATAAATTAAGATCTAGGATCTTTTAATTATTACCTAAAAGATGTGGGCTTTCCCAGGTTGCCGTAGCCATGATAGAAAGTATCATATACGTTAATTCAAATTTTAAATTCTTTGCGAACCTAAATTCATTCACAAAGTGGGAAATATTTTATATAGTGGTTATTGCGTCGAATAGTCAATCATTCTCACAAATTTTTACTTTAAAAACTTTGTTAGTTTAATAGAAACAGAGGTAATTCATAATGACTTTGATAACATTAGCACAGTCAAGTTTGTCGACCATGTTGCCGGCGCATAAGGTTTTATTAGTGATAATGCTGGGACACACCTGCCACCTAAAAATAAATTGCAAGCGATCGACTTTAAGGCTCAGATAGTCTTGGATGTTTCTGTGGGTTCTAGGCTTATGTAAAGCATTGTTGAATGTTTTATTAATTAAACATTAATGATAATACATATAAATAATATTACGACTATTTTTTTCAGATCGCAGGCGGTCTGCTAAATATTGGTCATCCTTATACTGGATTTTGGAGCAAGTTGCTTTTATAAATTAGCAGCAGTAAGTTATCTGATATAAGTATCTACTACAGTAGGTCATCATAAGCACACGGTATATATGTAATGCTACTAAAATATGGATAACGGAAACAGTAGAATACAGACCGAAATAATGGAACCTAAAATCAACGTTTCCCTTTTATATGATAGTTATTTTAACTGGTTTGGAGGTTTATTATACCTGTATAAATTTATTTACTATCAAGTGTCTTGTTCTAGCTGCTTTTTTAGACAAGGTCATTTCGATGTCTTTGTAAATAAATCATCAAAATCCGTTTAATGGATTAGCCTTAAAAACGTAACAGACACAGTTATATTCGCTCCTGAAATAGAAAAAATGATATTGTTCACCAATAAATCGCTTATATGTACCAACTCTTACATCGACAATAGCCAAATCAAATTCTAGCCATCTATAAACGTTTATTACTCTTATTTAATACGAGGAATGCTTTGTTTTATTTTACTGCTGTTTTTGTTCACACTACAGCGAGTGGACGATCCAATAAATATTTATTACCGTCGTGAACAATAACGCTTGTGATGTGACTAACATTGTAAGGTTTGATTTGTTTTTTTTTTGTTATCTTTGAGATTGTAGGCAGAGTGTTTTAATGTGGTTTTTAAGATAAGTTAAGTATTAGCTATTAAGGTACTGCTAGACACCAATTAAAAGATGGAATAAAAACAACATCAAACGAATTTGGCTGAAGTTTGGCATGGTACTTACATGCCTGGTGATAATTAGAAGCCGGTTAAAAATAGGATGCTTTTTTATCCTAGTCTTGACCTAGAAACAGAAACTAAGTGAAAAAAACCTTGATACACGGCTAGTTTAATATATATCAAATTACTAATTTTGCACGTTTTATAGATAATCAAAAAATCTATGAACTAGGAACATTCCTCTACTACCTAGAACACGAATTCGGAAAGCAATAAATAATAAATCATTATAGCGTTTTAGTTATTTGTATATTAAGTTTGATTTTCTAATAACATTACAAGTTCGTGTTAATCATAATATGGAAACCATGTTTGCTAATAACTGTCTTGTAGGTATCTGTGTATCTAGTAACTGAATGCTAAATAACTAATAAGCGGAGGCTGATATGAAATCTGTTTGCCCTGGATATCGGCCATAGCAAGGGCTATCCGATCTTATTAATTCATGAAAATTACAGAGACCAATTGAAACGGGGCCCTGGAAACAGAGGACTTGTAACCATTGCAAGATGAGGAATATTTAATGGCGTAACTAGTAGCGACTCCTGACTAAAGGCCTTCTTAGTCCGTCTAAGTAAGCTCTTCCAATTTTACTATTCACTTTCACATAGATACCAACATAGAATATTAGATATTTGTAGTGTGTAGTTATCATAGGTTAACGTAAATTCGTTCATCCATTTTCTGTTAGATTAACAGAAGTCCAGTTTTTAATTCGAATAAATCATATCAAAATCAAACCTTTCTAACTACATCCTTAGCGTTAATTTAAATAAACATAGTCTTTGCTTCTTATTTTTAGTATATTATTATTCATATAAATATACTTACTTCTTGTGTGCTTCTATTTCTGAACAACTAACCATCATTTTTAATCACAATATACCAAAGAACCAATAGAAGCTTCCCCAGTAGTTCCAGACCTTAGCATTATCGAGAAAAAAATCTATACTAATATATAAAGCTGAAGAGTTTGTTTGTTTGAACGCGCTAATCTCAGAAACTACTGGTTCGAATTGAATTTTTTTTTTTATTGAATAGACAATTTATTGAGGAAGGCTTTAGGCTACATAACATCACGCTGCGACTAATAGGAGCGAAGAAATAATGGAAAAACTAATCAACGGGGACGAAGTCGCGAGCAACAGCTAGTATTGTAATAAGCGTAAAATTGAACTTAGGGCCTCAAACAACCTCAATACAGGCCTAGCTATGAGCAGCTCTGTCAATAATTGAAGAGAGGTATCCAGTTATGGGCGATATTGAAACGCAACTGCTTTGATACAATTGAGTTTGCTGACAATATTGATTACATTGGTTAAGGTGCAATTATGAAGCGTTCCGACTATCATATGTGTATGTACGTATTAATTAGTATAAAAGCTTTTGTGGGATATTGCAATGCACATTGTTTAAGTTATTAATAATTATTCGATAACGGTTGTGCTTATTATAATAAATGTATAAAAACCTGAATAATAAGACCCTATGTATAGAAAGATATATTATATATACCTGCGTAACTATATATACAAAACTCTGTGATTATTTATGGTTCGTAAGTAGCTTGAACAAGTTGACATATTTTTGTTTTATTCGCCTCAGGCATAGGCAGTACTGATTGCGCCATAAATTTTAAATCACACTTATCAGTGACTTTCTTACAATCAGGAAATAGCTATAATGGCCTCAAGGCCTAGCCTGGAGTAAAACAGTAGGCAAATATACTGAGACACACCAAATGTTCCCACTATAATATTGATAGAAAATCTTGTTCAATATGCATAGAAGTATACAACCCTTTGTGAAGATATGCACCCTCTAGTCTACAAATTCAATGATCGACTCGTACGACATTTCGTATCAAAATATACTGATAGAACTCTTCTATCATATTTTTCTAAGTTAGGCTGCTATGTACCAGGTGGACATTTACAAGACCATTAAAGAATAGAAATGGAATAGACCCAATCACAGAAGAGCACTTTTGCCTTTTACCATAATGGGTAAAATTTAAGAACAGTCTTACCAAGACTTCTCTTTTTAAATCAAGAAAGCCATATAAAGAACTACCACGTAGCATAAAGTTATAAAACCAAAAATCAAATCATAAAATTTTACTATGCACAAGCATTCAGCTGTGATGTTATTAAAAATTCTATTACTTTTCCTCTTTATATCGCAATCGTCAAGCGAAGACCATCGGATAATAGTTAAACTCGACCCCGCTGAAATAATAAAAACTTTAGCTTCGGAATCTTCGTTGAAGTATCTGCAAAAAATTGCCGATGTATTCGCCAAAAAGGCGGCCGAGAAATTCGTGAACGAAATCAGGAATAAGGACTACGAATTTCTAAATAATGAGTGAGTGTTGGAAAAGTTATTTTTGCGGGCTTCCCGTCTGATTTTAATCTTGAGACCTTTTTTCTAAATAAATTACTAACCAAGTAGACGATTTAAACAATGCCAATTTTTATGAATTAAACACAAGTAGAGAAATATTATTTAATCGCGAATGCATTGTAAACGTAAAGACAATATTATTCAATAGTTAGGTATTATTTTTTTATATCGATAATTCGTTAAAACACTACTTACTGGTTCTTCTCTGAAGAAACTGCTTTCCGAACAGGTGATTAATATATACGTAATTAATTGTTTTATAATATCGTGGCTATTCGAGTATCCGAATCTCTTGAATAAATAATACTAATATTATAAAAGTGAAAGTTGTAAGAATAATATAATAAGAAAGTATGGGTGTTTGTTATACTTTTACCCAAAACTGGCTTGACCGATTTCGTTGAAATTTGGTATATAGTGTTCCACTGATACCCTGAACACATAAGATACTTTATATCCCGGTAATGCCCCGGGAATGGGAACTACGCGGGTAAAATCGCGGGGCGTGGCTAGTATAATATATTTATCTTTGACGTTACAGATACCATACTCAAGACAAGGTACACAAGGCAGTTCTTGATGAAGACAAAGCATTTGCTCTGCTAAAACAACCAGAGCCCGACGGTGACAACTTGGAGATAGATTCCTTAGACTTGACGAAAGAGGATACCTCAAAAAGCATTCCCGTCTTCGGACTCATGAAGGTCAACGGGAAATATGTAAGGAGGTTTTTGGGGCTGCTATAAGTGATACACGTAAGGTGTTAAAGAATAAAAATCTTACGAAAGTATTAGAAATATTTAAATTTCTGATAGTACAGTGCACTAGCTAACATGATAATAAGAATGAGTTGGTTGGTTTGTAAGTACAATCAAACGTGATTCGAGCTGCATAAAATGTTGTTATTTACTATTTATTATGAATTCCTTGGTTCTACTAAATTTCACTCTCAAATTTTCATCATATATAATAACAAAATTGTTACGAATTAAAAAAAAGAATCGTGATACAAAATCTCTATACACTTTGTATGTAAAACATGACATACACATACAATTTAAAATTACAAATATATTTATAACTAGCTGCTGCCCGCGACTCCGTCCGCGTGGACTTTCACTTCACTTTCATAAACTTTGCCCCCACCCCATCCCCCTTTATAACCCTTTTTCCAGTTAACAAGTAGCCTATGTTTTATCTCAGGCTCTACATCATCTGTGTACCAAATTTCACTACAATCGGCTCAGCGGTTTGGCCGTGAAAGCGTAAAATTATAAAAAGTTTCAACCCCTCGCGCAACCTTTTGGAGGTTGATTTAAAAAAAAGTAGCCTATGTCCTTCCCCAGGCTCTAGACCATATGTGTACCAAATTTCATTCTAATCGGTTCAGTAGTTTTAGCGTGATGGACGGGCAGATAGACAGGCAGAGTTACTTTCGCATGTATAATATTAGTATGGATTTTGCATAAAGTTACATAAAAAATTATTAAAATACGTACGTATACATACCAGAAAAACAGAATTTCTTAAACGAA